>JAHWFP010202775.1:39454-60306 GCA_023313725.1 Lithobius niger
GCCGAATAAACCTTGTAACCTTTGTTCAGAATTATGTTTTCCCTTTGCCTAACTGTGAGGAAAAGACTAAAAGCCCCAAACCTCACTGTCACTGGACCCAGTATTCGTCGTGGCTTCCGGTACTCAACCCGAGTCTGAAACCACGATGAATGCCAGGCCTCAGGTGACGGCGGGGTGTGGGGTTTTCTTTGGGTGGGACCTAAAAATTCTCTGGGTATTGCGATGTTAACCATCACCATATGGAGTAATGAAAAAAAAGTCACACAAAAAACCAAACCCTGCCTCATTGGGAACTTAGCCAAATTCTCTGGGTGTTGCGATGGTAACCGTCACCATATGGGTTAAAAAAAGCCAAACTCCACCATTGCGGAGCTTGGCTAGTATGCGGGTCTCTTTTGATTCAGGGATGGTCGAGACCAAGTCCATCCCCCTCAGTACAAAGTCCCATTTTTTAGACTTTACCACATGCCAAGTCATCATCCAAGTCATCATCCAGTAAGGGTCATCCTCAGGCTTGTAAGTAGTGGTCTCTGCCCCGCCACCACACCCTCATGATCCACAGTCATCGATCGCCTAACCTTCGAGACCAGAAGGAAAGACGGGCCTCGGGCGGATCACTACACTACGGAACTAACACGAACGTCCCAATGTTCGACACCTAGCCACCTCGTCAGCCAGCTAGTTCATGAATGTCTCGTCAAACACCCACTTTAGTGTAGCACTGGTAACGCTCGAAAAGACTGCCTTTCAACAAGTTCCAACCAGTCTTTGCTGCAGGTCCAATAGCTCAGCTACAGTTCAGAATGGAGTACCACTCGTCACCGAAACGAAGCCACTAGTCCAACTGCTCCGACCAGTTCCAAGAGACCTCTCCGAGCTTAAAGGGCTCACTGCCACTATTGCCGCTAGGTCCGGCAGCACTCTGGAGATGTGCTAAAGGACGAACCCACAGCTCACTGCCAAAGCGTTGCCACCAAATGGCTCAAACAGCTTAGAACCTTCCAAGCCCGAAGACGAGGCCAGGCTGCTCGTCGCCAAGTCTTTGATGCTGGTCCAACGGCTCAACCCAGTTTAGAATGGGGATCTGCCAGCACGAAGTAAAGGGGGATCCGTCGTTCACCACCAAAGCGTCGCCACTAGTCCAACTGCTCCGACCAGCTCAGAGACAGCATACCCTCAAGGGAACGAGTGCTCACCACCAAGTGTTTGCTACTCGGTCCAACGGCTCAACCCAGTTTAGAAAGGCGTCCCAATCTTCACCAAGCAAAGCCACTAGTCCAAATAGCTCCAACCTAGTTTAGAACATCGAGCCCAACCTCGAAGACTTACACACCTCATCACCAGTCTCGCAATTCGGTCCAGGTTGACTTACGAGGAGTGGGGTCCGCGGAGTGGGGCCCGCTAGCAGGACCCACAACCAAAGCCACTAGTCCAAACAACTCGACCAGTTCAGAACAGTGCACCCAAAGGACGACATTGCTCACCGCTCGTCTTGCTTACTCGGTCCAACAGCCGGTTTCGAAAGGCATGCCGATCTCCACCAAAGCCACTAGTCCAAACAGCTCAACAAGCTTAGAACGAAACGTCGAACCTAAAGGCAAAGGATCCATCCTCACAATACTGGATGATCGTTGATAGGACAGCTTACGTTTGCACCAGTCTTGCAACTCAGTCTGAAGGGTCGACTCCGGTTTAGAACGGGGATCTGCCAGCACGAAGGCAAGGGGGATCCGTCGCTCACCACCAAAGCGTCGCCACCAGTCCAAACAGCTCGACCAGCCTAGAACGTCGGGACCACAGTGCTCATCAGCTTTTTGCCACCGGTCCAATGGCTCCACTCCAGATCAGGATGGCAGATCCAAGCCCGAAGGCGAGGACCCACCAATTCATCACCAAAGTATCGCTACTAGTCCAATGGCTGCAACCAGCTTTGAGCAAATGACCCACACGCCTCATCAACAAGCCAACCACTTGGCCGATAGCGTCACCGATGCACAGTACAAGACCAACACCAGCAAATAACAACTCCACATCCAAGTCACAGAGACACCGAAGGGAATCGGGAATTTCTTTCTCGCAACAAACCCGGTATACTACCTGTAACCTACCCGCCGTATAGCCAGTGCGCCCGAGAGATTCCGAAGAATCACGGGACGATCAAAGACCTGACGGAGTAACATAATTGGCAAGCCCCGGGGTCGCTCTTTCACTCAAACACTCCAAGCCCAGTATACTACCTGTAACCCACCTGCCGTATAGCTAGTGCGCCCGAGAGATTCCGAAGTATCACGGGACGATCAAAGACCTGACGGAGTAACATGATTGACAGGCCCCGGGCTGGCTTTCAATCACATGCTACAAGCCCGGTATACTACCTGAAACCTGCCCGCCACATAGCCAGTGCGCCCGAGAGATTCCGAAGAATCACGGGACCATCAAAGACCTGACAGAGTAACATAAATGGCAGGCCCCGGGTTCGCAGTCTTTCACACCCGAATCTCGCACTCGACATCAATGTTCCCTAGACACAGAGCGGCTAAGGCACTCCTATAATCCAAGACAGAGAGGCACGAGGCAACGAGTCAGGAGTAAGATTATGGTAGGGCTAAGTCAAAGTTCAAACTCTTTCATCAGCACATCACCAGACTCTTTCACCCACAGCCAACACATCCTGAACTCAGAAATGTCCAGACGCACACGACTCTGGCATATCAGCTGCCATATCGGCTGGCATATCAGCTGTCTGGCTGCTCATTACCAAATCTTTGCTGCCGGTCGAGCGGCTCAACTTCAGTTCGGAATGGCGTACCACTCACCACCGAAGCATCGCCACTAGTCCAACTGCTCCAACTAGCTCAGAGACCAATCCAAATCCAAGACACAGAGGCACGAGGCAATCGAGTTAGGATCGTCTACTTACTCAAGCTCGAACACGGCTCAACATGCTACCCATGTGTACCCGTCCATAGCCCGAAGGCCAACGGAGCAAGCTTATGGTAGGGCCAAGCCGGAACAAACTCTTTCAGCAGAACATCACCAGTCTCTTTCACCCACAGCCAACACATCCTGGACTCAGAAACGCCCAGCTGTCACTTAATAAGCTCAACCCGGGGCACGAACGCACGTGGAACAAGCAAGTTAGGATCGTCTGCATACTCCAGCTTGAACACGACTCAACATGCTACCCTTGCGTACCCGGCCATAGCCCAAACCCCGACAGAGGAAGCTTACGGTAGGGCCAAGCCGCTAATGTTCAAGCGCTTTCTGCCAGCACATCACCAGACCCATTTGCCCACAGGTCAACGTATCCCAGGGAACAACAAAAAGCAACAACCACATCGCCCGCCACCCGAGCACTCCCAATCCAAGACGGAGACATGCAAAGCAAGCAAGTTAGGATCGTCCACCTACTCGAGCTCAAACACGGCCCGACATGCTACCCTTGCGTACCCGTCCATAGCCCAAAGACCGACGGAGGAATAAAAGCGCTCGTCCCCGAAGGTTGGAGCTGGTCGGCATGTGTTAGCTCTAGAATTACCACAGTCATCCAAATAGGATGGTACGATCTTAGGAACCATAACTGATTTAATGAGCCATTCGCGGTTTCACCTTGATTCGGCATGAACTTGGACGTGCACGGCTTAATCTTTGAGACTAGAGTATCACTACTGGCAGGATCAACCAGGTAACTATTCACCAACGACCTCCTACGGCAGCACAACGGCAAGCCTTATTGCCGGCAGCCCGCATACTGCACAACCTTCCGGAGAAGGAGAGCGCGACACACAGACCACAAAGCAAGTCGGCAAGCCATCGGCCACACGCAAGGGCACGTTTTTCCACTACTCAAACAACATCCATTCGAAGCGAAACAAAGCCTCGCATTTCAACCACAGCTCATAAACTCCAGGCCCAAGATGCAGAGGCATGAGGCAATCGTTAGGATCGTCTGCGTACTCCAGCTCGAACACGGCTCAACATGCTACCCTTGCGTACCCGTCCATAGCCCGAAGACCAACGGAGCAAGCTTACGGTAGGGCAAAGCCGCACCAAGCGCTTTCTGCAGCCCATCACCAGTCTCTCACCCGCAGCCAACGCATCCCAGACTCAAGGAACAGAGCCACAACCGATTCGCCTGCTGCTAAACAATCCAAATCCAAGACACAGAGGCACGAGGCAATCGAGTTAGGATCGTCCAATTACTCAAGTTCGAACACGGCTCAACATGCTACCCTTGCCATAGCCCGAAGACCGACGGAGGAAGCTTATGGTAGGGCCAAGCCGGACCAAACTCTTTCAGAAGCACATCACTAGTCTCTTTCACCCACAGCCAACACATCTCGGACTCAGAAACGCCCAGCGACAGCCGATATGCCTGTCACTTAATAAGCTCGACCCAGGGCACGGACACATGTAACAAGCAAGTTATGATCGTCTGCATACTCCAGCTTGAACATGACTCAACATGCTACCCTTGCGTACCTGTCCATAGCCCGAAGACCGACGGAGGAAGCTTACGGTAGGGCCAAGCCAATAACGTTCAAGCACTTTCTATCAGCACATCACCAGACCCGTTCGCCCACAGTCAACGCATCCCAGGGAACAACAAAAAGCAATAACCACTTTGCCCACCACTCGAACACTCCCAATCCAAGATAGAGACATGCCAAGCAAGCAAGTTAGGATCGTTCACCTACTCGAGCTCTAAACACGGCCCGACATGCTACCCTTGCGTACCCGTCCATAGCTCGAGACCAACGGAGGAAGCTTACGGTAGGGCCAAGCCGCTAACTCTTTCAGCAGGACTCACCAGACTCACAGGCCTGCAGCAAACATCATCTCGAACCAGTTCTGAGCGCAAGAGGGGCAGCCAGACTACTACTCAAGTGAGTCCAGTCCGAAAACCATTTCTAAGCTCTTCAGCTATGCCTAGGATGCTACCCTTGCGTACCCGCCACGCAGCCAGTGTGCCCGAATCATCCAACGAATCACGGGACAATCAAAGACCGACAGAGCAAGATTACGGTAGGCCCAGACAAGGCGTTAGTGCTTATCCACAGTACAGCTGATCTCTTAAATGCATTCACTGGCGGTCCGTGCACGACACACCCAACCTCTAAGGACGAAGCCAAAGGATCAAAGGCCCGCCCAAGGATCTATAGCACAAGTGCCGAGACTCCCAAGTCAGGTCACGGCAATGCTGCTTCCAAGCTCAAAGCTTGTCAACAGCTACCATTCCCTGAAATGTCATGCCTCCGGCGCCCAAGTGCTAACACCTTCCGGCGACATCGCACAGCAAGATGAACAAAGCAGCAGTCTCAAGCAAATTCTGAATATCGTCCTTTTGTGTCGCACTCTTTTCGGTCACGAGGACGGGCGGTGTCTCTCATACTGAGCGCATTTGTGTTTTTGCATTTCTTCTCCAGGTTTGCCCTCACCACTTTGGCAGAACCTCGCTTTCCATTCAGCTTTCAAGCTCTACTTGCCCATCTTACTTTCGTTTATTTCGTACGTGCTGTCACACGGTATCACAGAACCAAATCATCTTACAGAACTCTCTCAATCCTATCACTTATGGGTCCAGGCACACTGCGCCGAAGCGCGGTCAGGAACACAGAAACAGCTGCGCCGAAGCGCGGTCAAGAACACAGCTGCACCTTCCCTAGTGCATGCCATCGGCAATGTGCGGGACACTGCTCGATGCCGTAATTGGCGCCACAGCGCATTTATCCCTCTGTGGTAGGGAAGAACGCAATTTATATTAACCCCCGGCGTTGCTTTCGGGGTTCCCGGGAGTTCCAGCAAGCAATAAATAAAAAGACATGCTGCCTTTCCTCCGGAGAATTCATCGAGTACCAAAGTGTACGTAGAAGATAGAATTTAGGCGAACCCAGGGACTCCTTCCTTTAAAGTACCCAATCTGGCCTGACCTTCCTGCACCACCAGTCATGTACCCGAACCATGCAAACAAGACGTAAACACAGACCGATGATGCTAGCCGACTTCGTGCGCCCTAGCCGAAAAAGCAAACACACTCCGTCATCGTAGCAGCTAACCCGTCCTTCGTGCCCCAGAACCATACGAAGAAGACGTAGAGCACTCAGACCGCAGAAAGCAAGTCAGTAACCGTTGCCACCCCAGTACTTCTTAAATTAGGACACCGAGGTGGTTGAGAGCGATTCGGCGGGTCTGCATGGCTAAACAGAACCCTCGACTCTCAGCAGGTTTTCTTGGCATGGGAGAATAGCACATCCGTTTGTTTCGGACGCACCAACCTGCTCTCCCCATTCCTTCGGCCGCCAACGTTTTCCACCTCCATTTATTGTTCGAAAATGGCAATCCTTCGGCCCACTTTTCAATGCTCTGTATCTCACACCGAGTGTGGGTCTGAACCTTCACGGTTGAAGTTAACATAGTTTGTTAGCATATGACTAAACTTGATGTTGAGAAGTAATCTTCCTCCATCTCCGTTCGTGAGCGCGAGTCATTTGGACTACTTAGGGCTTCAGATCACAAGAACATCGGTCGTAAGTGTAAGGTTCCGACCTGATCAGAGTCGTTATTTAAACCTAAGACCGAGGCAGAAGCAATGTGGACTCACAGTTTCACCCAAATAAGACCGCCAAGGACATGGACTGCTTTCATTTAGTGCACATCAAGCTCACGTAACCACGAAGGGCCGATCTCTATCAATGCTGGAAAGTCTGAAGGTGTCAGTCTGCCTACCAGACAAAATGTGAAAATAAGCCGACGGCGCAAATAAGAGGCACATCCCCGTTCAAGCTAATCAAAGCTCAGCAGTATTCACAGTTGCCGAAGGGTACATCACACAAAGACTGGCAAAGCAGACCATTACCCGTTCTAGTCGTTTCTCTCTGGGCTTTCTCTTTCCTCACTTCATTCATGCCCTCATACTTTGAATCATCGGGCACTTTCACTCATCAAAGCCCACCTCCGTCCTGTCGCTTGCTCAGCATGCTAACCCTTGCCTACCCGCCCATGGCCCGAAGACCGACGGAGCAAGATTACGGTAGGGCTGGGCCGCTAGAAATTCATGCCTTCATACTTTGAATCATCGGGCACTCTCACTCATCAGGCTCGCCTTCTGACCCGGCTGTTCAATCAGCTCAAGTGTTCATCATCACTTCTTGGACTTAGCCGACACCAAAGGGGGTTTTGTTGCGGATAAGTATTCAATACCTTTGGCACCGAGGAGCGGCATTGCGTGCAAGCATTCACGCCTTTGGTTGCCAGCCTACCTTCGGGCCGTGATCGGCTCTCGTCTCCAGACCATTTGCCTGATAGCGGGCACGCCCACAAGCCATATGATGCCATCGACACACCTGTTGCTAGCTCTCAGCCCCAGACACCAAAGGGCGTTTTGTTGCGGATACAACTTCACTAACTTCGGCACCGAGGAGCGGCATTGCGTGCAAGTATTCTCGCCTTTGGTTGCCACCCTACCTTGGCGCCGTGATCGGCTCTCGTCTCCAGACCATTTGCGGCATGGCCTTCGGTAAAAATGCGTCCTGGCACCTTCTTTGCCCATCATCTGCCGAAGATCTGGCACTCCTTCGGCTAAAATGCGAATTGGCGCCTTCTTTTCCCATCATCTGCCGAAGATCAGGCATTCCTCCGGCCAAACATGCACTCATTCTGCCAAAAGCCCTTTCGTACCACATATCTACTTCAATAACCCAAGGTCCGACATGTATTTGGCGTACCGAGGCTTTTCGGTCTCGCCGAGTTGCCCTCCATATCTATGATTTGGACCCCTACATCAGCGTTGCTAAAGAAGGGGATTCCTACTAACAAAAACGAGATTCTCTAACCCGTGCCAAAGTGCGGTTTTGCGGCATGGAGTAGCCAAAGCCCTGAACAAATCCTGCTTTGATCGGTTGCAAAACCAGGCTCGGCCGTGCAAGGTTTGAGAGTGCACCTAGCGTTGCTAACCGAAAAGTTTTTGACAGCTACAGGAACAGTTCGTTTGGACTTAGCCAAATTCTAGGCACGTCCACAAGCCATATGATGCCATCGACCCACCTGTTGCTATTTCTCAGCTCCCGACACCAAAGGGTGTTTTGTTCTGGATACAACTTCACTAACTTCGGCACCGAGGAGCGGCATTGCGTGCAAGTATGTCATCACCACGCTCCAAAGATATTCAATTGAAATAATTACTCATCAAGTCGTGTGTCAATGATGTAGACACCAGAGGTATTCATGAAAGTCGCAATTCTATGGAATGTGTTTAATCAGTCTATACGATCATTACCACGCTGTTCATTCTAGAGACTAGTATTCAATTGAAATGATGACACGGCTGAGGTATATCCGCGAGAAAGTCGTGTCTCAATGGAAGGTGTTTAATCTACCTAGACAGTAATCCATCACCGTGAAAAGGATACCTGTCAAAATTGATACGTAATGCTTAACGTTGCAGTTCTTTAAGTGCAAGTAAACAGTACCGTACCAAAGTGACGCGTCATGTATGTACTTCAAAGGCGTACAGTAAGCCACTGAAAAAAGCAATAATTAAACTGGTTTTCAGAAAAACAGTTGAGTCATGTATGTAAGGCCTTACAAAAGAAAAAGGTGTACGGACGCCAAGAAAATTGGTATAAATACGGATAGTTCCAATCCAAAAATCATACTCAAACGCACTACGAGCGTCGTACGCTTCACTCTTGGTAAGTCAGACCTACATCCACTTTATTTTTCGTAACTTTGCGCTGTTTCATATCAGTAGGTAACGTTTACATTAGGTTTTCTTTTTTTTTTCTTTTTTTTTTTGCTCTCTTGTAGACAGGTTATTATTATTAGTAAATATTATTATTATTATTATTCGTTATTATCACCATGGAGATTGAGCTAGGGAATAATGAAACGGTGGACGTATTCAAAGTAAATGAGTACATTAAAATCAGATTTCAGAAATTATTAGTCATAATTACTGGAGTTATGTAGAAAATGTCCGCTCATTTTCACAACTAGGACTTGGACTAGAACTTTCACAGTAAGGTAACGAACGATGATTTCAGAAATCTGACGACGAAGGGATGTTGAGTTCGCACGGCATTACGTTCAACATTCAGGAATGGCTCAGTTTCGAACATAAACTGCCTCAGTGGGTTGTACACTTCTATTTCAATACACCCCGTCTACTATTCGTAGGACCCACTTTAATTATTTCATATTTTGATAATTATAACGACAAGTATATAGCAATGTCGAATCATGCTTTAGAAACCATTAAATTGTACGAGTCAGAAGTCCGTGCTCTCAACATTGCTCGTGGAAAGATTGAGGAACGTCGTCAAATGCTATTGCATGGAGCGCTGGAGTATCACTTATAGTCCTTTTTTTTTCTCTTTTCACTTCTCAGGAACGACTGACACCGACCGTCATTATTATTATTAATATCATCATCATTATTATTATCAATTCACGTCATTCAATATGGCTGCCTTGGGTTGCTGTTGGTGAAACGCTGCTGAATAATGGTGAAAATATACGATTAGAAGGTGGTGGAACATTCAGGAAACCAGTGGAACACAAACATAAGAACCTAAAGGATCATCACAGCAAGTTTGGTGAGTGGAAAACGAATAGAAGGACTGGAAAACTATAAAAATAATTGAGGCAAAACGACTCAGGAGGTGTTACAGAAAAATTTGCCACGAAAAATCAGTGTGTTCGAAAATGTGTGCAAAAATTAAAAAGTGTAAGAAAAGTGCAAAACGAGCATGAAAAGTTCAAAAAGTGCAAAAAGTTTAAACCCGGATTATAACTTTGTGAACCAAAATAAAACTTTTTAACTAAAAAGTAATCCAAAGTGAAACTACTCAACACAAGCCAATATCAGTGAACAAAAAAGAAGCAAATCCGAATCAAAACCATGTCTAGATGTGGCGACTGTGAAGAAAAACTAGGAAATCAAGGTGATTGTGTGAAATGTGGAGTTTGCAGTGCAAAATACCATTATCATTGTGCAGGAATACAACAAAAAACATGGATGGCAAAAAACGAAGGAAAAAAAAAAGAATGGAAATGCACTAGATGCAGAAAACCAAGAACTGCATCGGAAAAAGAATCTGATAAGAAAAAAGAGGATGAAGAAGAAAGTACTGATGAGAGTGATGATGAAGGTGAAAAAAACTCAAAATCAGAAGGAATGACAGAACCGGAAACACATAGAGAAACCGAAACAGAAGATAAAAGCAAGAAAAAACAACCTGAAGCTGTCAGAGAAATAGAAACCCATACAGAGACAAGAATAGAAATAAGAATGAAACGAATGGAAGAAAAACTAGACAAGATAATTCAGGCAAATGAAACAATAGAAAACATAGTCAAAACACTGGATTTCTTAAGTCAAGAACAAGAGGTTTTAAAAAAAGAGAATGAAACTATAAAAGAGCAACTTAAGAAGATGGAAACCAGAATACAGACATTAGAAAACAGAGAAGAACGAAATAAAGTAGTTGAAAAAACGTTAGCGACTATGAACCGTGAAATCAAAGAAAAAGAACAATATGACCGCAACAGAAATTTGGAAATTGGTCAGCTGGACTGGCTTCCTGACGAAAATATTACTGAAGTGGTGCATAACCTAGTCAAGAATTTCAACATACAGGGCTTCGAATACAATCAAATAGATGCAGTACACAGGATACCAAACAGAAACAAAGACAAACCTAGTGTTCTGATTATACAGTTCAAACACAGAGACAGTAGAAATGTGTGGTTGGAACAAAGAAAACGCATTGTTACCAATGACAATATGTACAGAAACGGAAATAGAAAACGAATATACCTAAACGAAAACATGACCCCACATAGTAAAAACCTCTTCTGGAAAACAAAAAACTTTGCAAAAGAAAATAATTACAAATACGTATGGTTTAGGAATGGAAAGATCATGATGAGAAAAACACAGCAGGATGAAGAAGTAATAACTGTACGAGAAGAAGATGACTTGACATATTTACAAACAACACAGGAAGTTCATCAATCAAGTATTTGAAAACTGGAATGAAATTTCAGAAGAGATAAAGAAAGATGTTGGTAATTGTGAAAATGTAAAAATGCTTCATGTTAACATAAGAAGTTTAAGGAAAAATTGGAATATAATCCATCGAAAACTAATGGATGCTGGTATAAAGTGGGAAATACTAATTTTCACAGAAATAAATATTAAAAAAGAAGAAATAGAATTATACAACTTAAATGGATATGTGAAAAACACCATCACAAGAGAAAATACAAGAAGGGGAGGAGGACTAATGATTTTCATTAAGGAAGAATTTGAAATAAACAGTATTGATATAAGTTACGATGATAACAATATACTTGAATTGGAACTAAAAAAAACTAATAAAGATGCAATAAGAATATTGGCTGTTTATAAGAAACCAAGCTCAAATAAAAAAGATTTCATAAGAAAACTAAAGCACTGTATGACAAATAATAAATCAAATGCTATATATAATATTTTAATAGGAGATATCAATATAGATATATTAAAAAACCCAGAAAATGTTGAAGACAAGCATGAACAAAATTTAGTAGATAACTATGAGAATACATTAGCAAAATTAGGATATGAAAAAAAAATAGATTCCCCAACTAGAGAAGAAATTATCACAAAAAAAGGACAGAATTATGTGCAAAGGTCTTGTATCGATCACATTTACATCAAAACTGATAAAGGAGAAACCAGAGGAGGAACATTAACAGAAAAAATTGCAGATCATTACTTTACTATGTGTTGGATCTGGAATCCTTGGAAAGGCAATAACAAATTAAAGGCAATAAGGAAATTTGAAGAAGGTGATACAATTACTTATAAACATAATAACATTATAAAAGAAATGAATGAAATTAACTGGAGTATACTTACAACTATTAATTGTCCAGAAAAAATATTTGAGGAAATTATTAGCAAAATAGATAATATATACAAAAAAAACATCATTAAAAAAAAGACCCAAAGAAAATAAATTATAGAAAGAGAAAAGAATGGATTACAAATGAAATTATAGAAAAAATAGAACATAAAAATACATTATGGAATAAAATAAGGAAAGCACATGATGTAGATGAAGAGATGATAAATAAATATAAACAAGAGAAAAAGGAAATTAATAAAATGATTAAAGAATGCAAACAAATATATTATGGAGAGAAATTAGAAACCTTACAACAAGATAAAAAGAAAACGATCTGGGATGTAATACATGAAGTAACTGGAAAACAAAAGAGGGATAATATTGATGAATGTATAATGAAAACATTTAAAGAGGAAGACGTCATGGAAATAGTAAATGATTTTAATAATAATTTTGCTAAACAAGTGCCAGATCTGAAGGAAAGTTTTAAAATGGAACATGAAGAGTACAAAAAAGGAAGATTAAGCAAAAAAAATAGAAATAAAAAAGATAAAACACAGAAAAACATACAAAAAACAATGTACATTGAATATACAAACGAAACAGAAATAGTGACAATAATAAATGAATTAAAAAATACAAAAGCAACAGGAATTGACAATATTCAAACAGAACATATAAAACAAACTAAAGATAATACAGCAAAAGCGTTGAATGTATTAATAAATAAAATGATTGAAAAAGAAATCTGGCCCGAGATGTTAAAAATACAAGTTATACGACCGGTGTACAAAAAAAGACCCAAAACAGATAAAAATAATTACAGACCCATTGCATTACTTTCAATTATTGACAAAATAATTGAAAAATTCTTTGCTGTTAAGATAAGAAATTTTTTAGAAAAAGTACAAATCTTATCAAAATTCCAATATGGATACACAAAAAAGAAAAGCACAACTGACTTGCTGGTAGATTTGAATGAAATTGTTACAAATGCACTGAATGACGGGAAATACGTGGGAGTCATTTTAATAGATATGCAAAAAGCATTCGACACGTTTGATCAAAAAATTCTGTTAAAAAAATGTGAAAAAATTGGACTGAGGGGTAAAATTTATAACATAATAAAGAGCTACTTAGAAAATAGGAAAACTACTGTTCAGGTAAGAGGAAAATATAGTAATCGAATTACAACTAATTTCGGAGTGCCACAAGGTTCTGTAATGGGACCACTTTTATATTTAATTTACACAAATGATATTCTAGACAACATAGATAAAACCCAAATTTTACTTTACGCAGATGACACAATAATGATTTCTATAAATTATAATTATGAAGAAATGATTAAAAATTTACAAAATGATTTTAATAAATTAAATGATTGGTTTATTGTGAACGAACTATTCATAAGTAAAGAAAAAACAATACAAATGGATATCAGAGTACCAAAAATGAATAAGTTTAAAGAAAAATGGATCATAAAACATTATGGTAATTGTATAAACCTGGAAGCAAACAATAAAAACATTAAATGCAAAAAGGAATGCACAGTGCTAGAAAAAAGAAACACAGCAAGATACTTAGGCATGGAAATAGATTCAAACTGGAACTTCAAAAGCCATATCTTGAACGTAATAACAAAACTAAGACAAATACTTCCAAAGATCTACCAATTAAAGAAGATATTAAACACAAAAAAACAAAAAAATACTTTATGATGCATGGATAGAGAGCATACTTAGATATGGAATTGAAATATATGGATTTGCAGCAGACTACCTGATTGAAAGACTTCAAAAAACACAAAATAAAATAGTCAAAATACTCGTTGGCGAAAATAAAAACACAAAAACTAAAGATATCTTTAAAGAAAATAAAATCTTCAAGATAATAGAACTACGAGATTATATAATAGTAACAAAAAACTATTACATTTATTTAAAAACAGCAGAATAAGCAATATCGAAAGAGCAAGAAACATGAATCCATCTTACATTTTACCAAGATGGAATAATACATACGGAAAAAGAAATAAGAAATGGTACATTCCAAATATATTTAATAAAATGCCAAAAAATATGCTGGACTTTCCTAATATAAAGGAAATTAAACTAAAGTTAAGAGAAATGTGGAGCTAATTACTTATAAAAAATGATAATACAAGAAAAATACTAAGTATTTGTAAACTAATACTATAAATGAAATATTGTAAATAAAGTATCATAATAAAATATTTATTGTTATTATAAATCAAAAGGTAATAGAAATATGAATTATGAATTAGACTAATAGAGGTTCAATACTAAATATTTGTAAAACTGTGTGAAATATTAGATTAACCATTATTTATTAATTTGTTATTTATTTATTTTTTGTATATAATAAGATGTAAAATAAGAAAAACTGACGCAACTCATTGCGCAATGTTGGGTGTACGTATATTTAAAAGAAATTAATAAGATGTCTTTGAAATCTCACACAAGCTGTTTTTAACAGCTTCGAGCAACTCATTTGTATAATGTAGTTGAATAAAATTATTATTATTATTATTATTATTATTAAATTCAAAAGAATGTCGTCTACCTTGCAAACCCAATACCCTCTTAAACCCGAAATGCCCGTTGATTTGGGCAATTGCATTTTTTTAACCTGCAGTAAATTCAACGACGTGACCAGGGTCGACGTCAGAAGATATGTCGAAAATCCAATAACCTTTACACCTACGGGTCACGGGGTCTGTTTTAGCATGGACGAATGGACAAAAATGGTACCATTATTTGAGAGGTGGATGGTAGCCCTTTCCGGTACCTGTCAGGCTCAGATTCTATACACAAGACCCAAATTCGGCATATCATACTTCACCATTGACAATGCGAAGGTCCTGAGCATCGTCACCCTGGATAAACAGACGATGGACCTATCGATCGACCAAATTAAAACGATCAAGGCATCGGTCGGATAAATAGAAATATGGACCCACGAGCTCGACGTATTAAGCCAGGATAGTCAAGTGTATTAACCTAATACATTGAAGAAGTAGCAACTGCTAACGAACAATGACGTTCACCTGAACTGATATTCCTTACACACGCCAGCGCTTGCTACTAATAATGATATTAACAATAATAATAATAATAATAATAGTATTTTATCAATAATAATAACCGGATGATGTCTCAAGGAACATCATTCTCCTTCTCAGACTTGACCATGACGGACGTGTCAGAAAACTATCCTACTCAGTCAAAGGGTACGAAAAGACGCAAGACGACACCTTTTGGGAGCTATGTAACATACAGCGCACAACTACTCTTGTCACCTACGGACAAATCCGTATGTTTCAGTATTGTAGACGCCTTGACCTCGGAGTTCCAGTTGAAAAGTTACAGCATCGCTAATTTCGGAAATGGAACAATTAATTTTTACCTGCGGTTCCATGTCCCCGTGAATCAAGACTTCATCGTGGTGATACTAAGAACAATCTCGGCCACTGCATTATTCGGAGTTACCCCATTAAGGACCAAAACGGCCAGAAAAAACTGTTTGATACACCTATTCAAAAGTGATAGTTTACCCTGCGTGAAGCTGTCTGAGGAAGACGAGTTACCGGCGAATTACGGGCAAACTTGAAAGCGTAACCTAAAGTTTACAGGGAGAGGGTCGAACGCATGTTAAACAGCGGCAACATCGATTACGACCCGTTCGGACAGTTGGTGCACGAGGGTAAAGTGATAAAGGGATCGAATGTCGTAGATTTGCTTCACGATGCAATCACAAATAACAAAGCTGTAAGAAAAAAGGCTCACTCTATTCCCGGATGGCGATTTATAAAGGAATATGTACCTTACAAAACCTATTTGCGTCGTTCCGACGTATATACGCCCTCCCCATTTAGATTCACTCCTTCCGGCGTGTGGGATGTCAGGCAAGCGTCGGGAACGTCAGCGGTGGACGATCTACCTTTAATCGATTTTGACGAAGACCTGCCTTCTACGGTTAAAAAAAAGAAGATGATGAAACTTTAGATTGGAGTAATGACTACCACTGATAGGATTCTGAAGTCCGTTTACTACGACCCGAGCGACGAAGGGAGTTTGGGAGGGGTCAGCCGACTGTACAGATCGGTCAGGGCAAATGGTTAGGTTACTCTAACGACTTTAACTTTTGGACTCGTGATATAGCTGACATTTAAATTAAGAAGATGTCTGATACTGGATTCTATCTGTGCCTGCCTTCGAACACGTCTATGAGTTTATATCCTAATAATACTTTACAAAAGTATACCGTTCAATTAGTCGAACCTATTCACCTAGATGGTCAATACGAAGTGGCCTTGAGTCATATGACCTTCCCAAACAATTTTAACGTTACTTACAACAGTTTTATACTAACCGTTGACGACTCTGCCAAATTAATAAACCAAGACGTGAACGGGATTCCTGTTGAGTTGAGTTGTATAGTACCTGGGACTCATTACGGTATGTTGATTGATCTGGCTGACGATATTAACGCCGAAATTAGAAAGATTAAACTCAATTTGGGGCTTTTCGTAGACGAGGCCTACGGACCAATCACCCCTAGCCTACATTTCGATACTCGTTACAAAACGTATCGTGTTAAGCACTTAGTGTCTAAATTACCCGGAAGTAATATTTACCTGATTTTGTCACCTAGTTTAGCTGATAAATTCCGGTTTAAACCAGAGATATTTGAAGGCATTCCTACCGTTTTAGAGACTAGCGGTGACGTGCGCGAGTTTGAGAGTAGGCCTACCCGCTCCTCATGGGTTTACACGGAAATTATTACGCCTCAGTTCGTGGGTGACGTTAAAGCACCTTTATTGAGAATTGTCAGTGTCGATGGATCTAAAGGGGAGGACACAAACGCCGTATTTTACAGACTGCATTATTATCCTTTGTTAGGCACGACATTGCGTAACATTAGTATAGATATTAGAACCGACAGCGTTTCCCCCCTTCCTTTCGGCTCTACGGGTAGAGTGGTTGTCAGTTTACATCTGAGACCTATAAAGGGGCGAGCCTAACGTGGTACGTCATCATTACGTCATCATGAGGCATTCCTGCCCTTATACGGATTTTTACCGAGCCCAAGCTGGTAGTGGCATTCCTGTCTTCTCGGGACAGGTCCACCAAAAAGGTCACGGATGGGGCAGCCTGTTCTCGTCCTTGGGACGCGTAGCCATACATTTCCTAAAAAGTATAGGTAGCTATTTTGGGAGAAAAGCACTCAGTACGGGCGTTGGTATAGGGTGACGTACTAGGTGGTATGAACCTCAAAGATTCGGCGAAACAAAGGCTAAAGGAAACTGCTAGCGGTATGATGTCTGATTTAGGACAAATATTGCAGGGTGGGAGAGGAGGGCGCTGCGTAGGACAGTGCGGCTCTGGGATTAAACGTAAACGTTTGAGCAGTAAAACGCCCAAGAAGAAGAAGAAGAAGAAAAAGATCAAGACCGTTTTAGATTAGAGTCCCTCTATATAAACTTGGGGTTCCTTTCAGTCAGTAGCCATTCACGAGCCGCAGCTATGAGTATCCTAAGCCCTTTTTCCTGCGAGTGTCTTCTTAGTCCATTAGATATATTTTCTGTACAGCCCACTCAACTTAGCATACAGAAAACTAAATATGAACAGTACAGACCCCTGGCACCCGCGTCTGCCAACCAGGTGATGGACTTTACAATTGCTGGAAGCGACTCTTACATGGACTTCTCTCAATCTTTAATTTATATCAAGTTGAAAGTGCTTCAAGGTAATGGTGAAAGCCTGACGGGTGCGCAGACTCCTAATATAGGTTGTTCAAACTTGTTACTCCAGGCTTTGTTCTCTCAAGTAGACGTATTTTTAAACGGGAAGTTAGCCGTAACCACCAACGATAATTACGGCTTCAAAGCTTACATACAGACCCATCTCAGTTACTCTTCGGAGGTCAAAAAGACGCAATTGCACGTTTCGGGATGGGGAAGCTCCGCCGAGAGGAAGGGACGTATAGGTGACAGCGCCAGCGTAGAATTACTGGGAAGAATACACAACGACATTTGTATGCAGCCTAGGCTGATTTTGAACAATACGGAGATCAAGTTTAGGTTCGTTCCTCAGAAACCTAATTTCTATCTGTTTCTAACCACCGCCGGTGCTACGGCCAACATCAACCCCATTGTTACCTTCGAAGACGCGTCGTTGTACGTACGAAAGGTGACTCCTTCTCCGAATATTTTAATTGCTCATGCTAGAGTTTTGAGTAGTGGACCGGCCAAGTATCCTTACAGGAAGACCGAACTTCGAACCCATACCTTGATACAGGGAGTCAAGAGCGGACAGATCGATAACCCTTTTAATGGAAACGTTCCCTCTAGAGTGATTGTTTGCATGACGCGCCACGCAGCGTACAATGGCATTTACGTGAACGACCCGTTTTACTTTGACAACTTTGACCTCAGTTCTATAACCCTTTCCGTCGATGGTGAGATTTATAACGGGCCGCTAACAATGAACTTTAATAACGATTGTTACGTGAACTCTTACATGTCGATGTTCCAAGGCTTAGGTACAGCCTTTGACAATGTGGAAAACGCTATATCGTACTCGACTACAAGAGTGGACATTGTTTCTTCTGCTACGACCTAACTGACGACAGAAACGTCAACGATCCTTCTCACGTGTCTTTAGTGAAGAATGGTATAGTGAGAATAGAACTGGCATTTGCAAGTATTTTACCCCAAAACGTTACCGTGCTAACCCTGGGAAAACACGAAGCTATTCTCGAGATTGACGAAAAAAGAAACGTGCTGTCAACGGAATGAACACCTAAGAAATCAACGCCATTTTGAGACCTAGGTGCGCCACGTTCCTAGGAACCTTTCCAGCAAATCACGTGCCAAATTTACGTGGTTGGTACGTCGTAAACCTGGACACTTGCGACCAACCCGGAAGCCACTGGGTAGCCTTGGGACCTACAGAATATTTTGATCCCTACGGCTTGCCACCCTTGTCATATTCTATCATAGATTATTTAAATACTAATAGTTCAACTAAATGGTGGCGTAATGTAACTCAGTTTCAAGAATACAACATGAGCGTCTGTGGACTGTATTTATTACATATTGATGAGATGTAACGGATATTCACCCAATACTATTGTCAAGACTCTTAAAGCCGTTAAAACTCCAGATCAGTATGTATACAACTTTGTAAAGGACCTGTAATAAAACATTGTGTTAAATGTCAACATGACTTGTGTTTATTTTTATTTCCGTTTTTAGGACGCAAACATTAGGTCACCCCTCTTTCCTTTTTTTTTTTTGTCTGTTCTGCTGGCTATATAAGTGTCGGGATGTTGGCGTTGTTCATCTTCAGACCTTGTGTTTTTATGCTTACTAATTTTCTCTCGCAGGTAATCCAAAATGGTTCACAGGTGCGATGAGTGCGAAAAGACGTATACAACAACGAGAGGTCTGTCTAACCTCGTGCACGAGTGCATTCGCCTAGGAATCACGTTTGTGATACTTGCGGAAGTTGCTTTACGTCCAGCATCGCCCTACGGAGGCATAGACGGCGCCACCTGATCACCTGCGCTACCTGTCGTTTAACCTTTGAAACTGAAGACGATTTTATACAGCACAATGCTCACCATCATTCTTCCGTTCCACAGAACAGTATAGGTCCTTTACACGTTCGAGCATCAGCCTTCAGAAACTTTTTCCAGCGATATGTTTATGAAGAGTCAACATCATCGCTGGACGTTGAGGCCTATTTTCATTCGTTCCGATTTTACTTGGAGCAGTTGTTTGCCGTATTACAAGGAAGGCATATGCAATTTAAATTCATACTATGTTTGACTCTACTGTTGGAAAAGCCAGGATTGGAAGAAGAATTAACGACCATGTCTATCTACCTTTGCAGCACGGCGTTAATTGTTTTGAAACCCGAGGACATACAAACTCAACTTGACTTGTCCATTTCTAAAATACTACACCAACTAGACATTTTTTATCGACACGGTTCTGGCTGGGTTGTATCTAAAATTATACGGTGCGACGTCCAAGTAGGCAAGTACACACCCCACGCAGGGGGGTGCGGTGTTGTCTTATTGGACAATTACCTGAAGAACAAAAAGGCCGTAATTAACATAAAGTGTTTTGATAGCAAATGCTTTTTATACAGTGTTTTGGCTGCGCTTCACCCCGCTCGTCATGTTCATAGCAGAGTCGAACATTATGCTCGGTACGAAGGTTCGCTTAATTTAAATGGAATCAGTTTCCCAACACCAGTGGACCAAATACCGAGGTTTGAAGCTCAAAACAATCTCTCGATTTGCCTGTACGGTTATGAGGACAAAAACATTTTTCCCATTCATATCAGCAAACGAACGGATTGTACCGAGGTGAAGCTACTTTTAGTCCAGGGGCAGCACTATTGCTACGTCAAGGACTTTAATCGTCTGGCACGTTCTGACAATAACAAATACGTGTGTCCGTATTGTATTTCATCATTCCGT
Source organism: Lithobius niger (assembly GCA_023313725.1). Classification (NCBI taxonomy): domain Eukaryota; kingdom Metazoa; phylum Arthropoda; class Chilopoda; order Lithobiomorpha; family Lithobiidae; genus Lithobius; species Lithobius niger. The sequence continues at coordinate 59,863 of JAHWFP010202775.1, forward strand.
AGCGTCGAAAGGTTACACGAACACTTGACTATTTGTAAAACGTACGCACCTCAACACACAGTCATGCCTGAAATAGCTGAAATGTCATTTACGAAATACGACAATCAGTTACGTCATCCGTACGTGATGTATTCAGATTTCGAGGCTATCTTACCCCCTGTAGACACCTGTCATCCTGATCCTGCGAGTTCTTTTACTCTTAAGACGCAGGCTCACATTCCTTGCGGGTACGCGTACGTCATTATTGAACCTACTGGTGACATTCACTCGAAACGTGTGTACAGGAGTGAAGATTGCATCGAAGACTTTTTCAAGGCTGTTGAGCACGAGTACGATGTCATTAAGTACATTAAATCGCAGATTGTGCCTATGTCATTAACCGATATTGATAACAGAATCTTTAACGAGGCAACTCACTGTTCTATTTGCGACAAACCATTTGTA
>JAHWFP010202775.1:65306-92387 GCA_023313725.1 Lithobius niger
ATGGGTTAGTAAGTTGGTTAAAAACATGTATAATGAAATGTAAATATTAATATATATGGAAACACGTATTTTACACAAACAAGTATTTTAGACTTCGTGCCTTTTGTGTTTGTTTGGCTTTTGCTTGGCTTCAGCTGACATGTACGCAGACACTTGAATAAAGCTATTATTATTATTATTATTAAGATGGCCGCCCCCATTGATGTAGGGGATTAGAAAAACGCTCAAGAAAATTAGTCCAAATGCAGGTAATAGCAGCACAAATCGTAAATCAAATGCAATGAATATGAATTGACAAGAGTGCTGGAAAAGAATTCGTAAGTATGTCTAATACTTGTAAAGAGACGAAACATTTGAGGCTAAAACGTTCATAAGAAGAAAGAGCTGAAAGCCATTGGAAAAGAAATTGTGCGTTTAAAAAGTGTAACTAAGTGATCCGGTTTGAAACTAAACCAAAACTGAAGGCAAAACAGAAACTAACAGAATTCGAAACTAACAAATAAACATGCGTTGTGGTGATTGTGAGGATAAACTAGGAAACTAAAATGATAATGTGTGATATGTGGAAAATGTAAGGCTAAATACCAATACAAGTGTGCTAAAGTTTTGAGCTAAAACATGAATGGGATAAGTGCAAAGGGCAAAGAAGAAAAAGGCAAGAGCAAAAAACACAAGCAGAAAAAGAAAGACGAGACAGACCAATTTAATACAGATGAAGAAAATGAAAGTGACGCAGAGCAAACAAATAATACAGAAGAAAGGGAGGAAGAAAAAAAGAAGGAAGAAGAAAGGAGGAAAGATGAAAGGAGAAAAGAAGAATAAAGAATAAATAAACCGATAGAAAGTGAAACTGAAAAACAAATGGAAATGCAGCAGCTGATGGCAACTATAAATAGAATAGATGAAAAAATGGATAAATTAAAGAACATGTATGACAAAGTCACAAAACAACAGGAAGAAAATAAAGAAATTGTAAAGACACTGAATTTTTATAGCCAAGAACAAATAGACATGAAAAAACTGAGAAAATGATGAAATGAAGATGAAAATAAAAGAAATGGATGCACGACTTGTACAACTTGAAAATAAAGAAAAAAAGACCAACATATAGGAAAAAAAACTACAAGAATTAACGATTACTCAAGAAAAAGAACAATATGACAGAAATCGGAATGTGGAAATATGTCAATTAGACTGGCTACCCCAAGAAAACCTCAAAGAAACAGTACAAAGAGTAGCACACAATTTTAATATTCAAAGTTATCTACCAGAACAAGTGGAGGCAGCATCGCATTCCAAACAAAGACAGAAACAAAAAAATCCCAATTATAATTCAATTTAAAAGCATTCAGGTATGCTTGGTTAGAAAAAATTTAAAAAAGGATTGTGACAAATGACAACGTCTACAGAAACGGACATAAAAGCCGAGTATACCTCAGCGAAAATATGACACCTTACTACAAAAAATTATTTTGGAAAACAAAGCAGTTTGCAAAGACAAATGGCATCAAATAGGTGTGATTCCTGAGAGGAAAAGTTACGACAAGAAAAGACGAAAACACAAGAGAAGTCATGGAAAGTGCAAGATGCTACCTATTAAACAAGAATTTTGATACACATGTATGAAGTGAAAAATGTATGGATTGTGTTTTGGGGGAAAATGTTAAGTCTTACTACAATACATGTAAACATCAAAGTTTAAGAAAAAATTGGGATTTTCTGAAACGGAATATAGAACAAATGAAGATAACTTGGGATATTGTCGTATTAACAGAAGTAAATATTAAAGAAGCTGAAGTGGAAAATTACAAATGAAGTGGATGCTTCCATAATCTGAGGAAAAAACACTAATATAATAAGGGAGGAGGCATATTAATATACGTTAATGAACAACTCGATATTGATGAAGCAAATATAAATAAACTAAATATTGGAAACAATGATGGATTAGAGATAAACGTAAAAAAAACAACAACACTCATATAGACTGACAGCAATATACAGAAAATCAGACAAAATTTATACAAGAATTAAAAAAATTACTGAAGTTGAATAGTGTTAGAAAGTTAAAAGAAACATTGTGGTAATTGGAGATATAAATATTGATGTTCTAAAAAGAGAAAATAGATAATTATGATCAGAATAATATTGACAAAGTTTTAAAGTTGACATAAATGGTGGCTCCCTGGGGGGTTACACTTCGCCTGTCACCTTGCGACAGACGTAGAACTGCTTTCAACGTTCTTGTTGAGGTGGATTTCAGAAATACAGATGACAGGAGTTTTGTGGAGTAGCAAGGATTCTGAGTTCGTGGAGTTATTTACAATGCTCATGGCGTTGAAATAAATTATTTTTAAGGAGTGAAAAAGTTTAATTGTAGATATTTTTGTAGATATAGGTGTAGGAGAGTAGCTGTGATGGAAATGTACTTTTTTTTAGTTTTGAATGGATTGGTTCTCAGAATGGTTCTCCGAAGTTTCCGTGTCAGCGTCATTTGAGTGGATGGATATAATTTCGCTTTCTTCAGTCAGATTATTTTCAGCTTCACGTAAACCAAGGAAATCTTGTATGTGATCATCCGCAGTAATTAAGTTTATCAGTTTCTTCTTCAGGTCCTGTGGTGTTGTTTAGACATACACCTGTGGTGCCCTCAAACTTGGTGTCAAGAGACCAATGTTCAAGAGTTGGAAATAAATTTTCGATCGTTACCATTCTCGAAACCGTCAATCAATTGAAGTTTTCCCGATTACAAATATGGGTAAATTCCTAATTACCTAGTGTGTGAGTGTGAGTGTTTGGCAAGGCCCTTTGGAGCATATTTTCCCAACACTGTTAAGTGGATACCATTGCTTGCCATATGTTTACTATTAGCTATTAACTATATACAGGGTGTTTCTAAACCATATGCAGAAACTTTAGGGATGACTTCCACCATACAAATGAAGGTTAAAAAGTCCTATAAACATGTTTCCGGAAATGCTTCCTAAGGGCACTACGGCCCCACGAAGGTAGAACCTAAAACCCCGTCCCAACCAAATATCTCGGAAACCGTTTGAGCCACTGCAATATGCCTTGGTATGTGAATTACTAATAGTAATAACAGCTATTATTCCACTTATTCCCGTTATCATTCAACGTCTTTTTCAAGTTTTAATACCAGAAATGGATTCTCCAGAAAGAGGTATACAAAACGACCCTCTTGTGGAAAACCCGTGGGACCAACCGATTTCAAGAGAAATGGAAAAATGAAAAAATGGATTGACACAAAACACTGCATAGTTCAATTTGAACGAACAAAAACCTTGTTATACGTAATCCACAGGAACCGGTAGACCTTCACAGGCCATGGTACCACTGAGGACTTTCATTACATGCTGTCAACCAGGACCGATCAACGGTCTCTGCTGCCTCCCCCCCGGCCCCAGAGACAAACTTTTTTGCGAACGTCATGCACAGTACAAACATCAAGGATGACGTTGTCTCACAGAGTTACTAACAAATTACGGAACACTGCATTTATATGAAGTGTTCAAAATGTCCTCCCCAGCCTCAATGCAAGTTTCATGCGTTGTCTCATTGACCCGTTCGAAAAATCCATTTTCCCATTTTTCCATTTCTCTTAATGCCGGTTGGACCTACGGGTTTTCCACAAGAGGGTCGTTTTGTGTACCTCTTTCTGGAGAATCCATTTCTGGTCTTACAACTTGAAAAAGATGTTGAATGACAAGCAGAAAGGAGGGGGGGGGGGGAATACGTCACCCACCCTCATTTCTACCCCTCCCTAAGTGTATTTAATCTGCTAATATAGTGGAATAATAGCTGTTATTAGTATTAGTTCACATACCAAGGCGTATTGCTGTGACTTAAACGGGTTCCAAGATATTAGGTTGGGATGGGATTTTAGGGACCATCTTAGAAGGGCCGCAGTACCCTTAGAAAGCATTTCCGGACACATGTTTATCGGACTTTTAACCTTCATTTGTAAGGTGGAAGTCATCCTTAAAGTTTCTGCATAGGGTTTAGAAACACCCTGTATAACAAGTTGTTGCATTTCAGTAACTAATTTGGCGAAACCCAATATTTTTTGGCTGATCGTGGCCTCTGAAATTGGGCCACAATAACTTTAGCCATTGGTAATTACATTCGTATATGATATTTTGTCAGTTCATCAATTTATCCACCGCATCCACAGGACAGACTAAACCGTTGTTGTTCACACCAAAACATAAAGAATCACAACAGTTTTTACATTGATCACCTTTAAAACTTGTGGGACACGGTTTGTTATCTACCTCACCATTCGCCAGAAACCAAGTGTGGACCCATAATGAGGGTTACCAAAATGCATGTCACCAATAATAGGGAGTGTGTGAAGCACTCGTTTGTTCAACACCTTTGGCGTCTCTAAAGTTCAAGATTTAGCAGCAAAGGTACTTACTCGTCGGAGTAAAGCATTTTAGTCTATTTAATGTTTCCACTGAAGAATGCCTTCACGGATTGGTTTGATCGCTGGATTGTGCTTTCTACGCACAGTGATATTATGGTGTTAAGCCTTACCTGACAATCCTCGTGGATCAGAGTGTTAGGCACTCAGGAGGCAGTGCTCAATCAGGCACTGCAGCTTCAATACGACTTAACAGCAAATGTGAGTTACTATCAATAGCACGACAGCACTCTACTGACTTGGGCAACACCACAAGAGCCATTTTTGCTACTTCTTTTAAGTCTTTATACTTTACTGCTTAACACAAGAACATGAATATGTAACAATCCATGTTCAAACTTTGTACCAAACTTAGCATTTAACTTCAAACCTTTGCACCCAACAATATCAAGCTGGTAATGCCTATAAAGTTTGTACCCAGCTTGCTCAGTTTATGATTTAAGGAAAGTTGAAAGTTTACTTTTTCGTTTATAGATGGATCTCTTTGCTGTCGACGTCATTAAACCTCAATCTGCACTCTTTGCCAGAAAAGTCATATGTGTTACATGTTGGCTTCTTCAATCACATGATAATCACTTAGGAGAGTAAGATCAGTGAAGCAATTATTTACTAAATTTTCATTGACTAGGACATGGTTTCTTACGACACAGGTTCCATCACAGTTGTTTCTAATGTGATCGTCCTTATTGTGTCCCCCTCCCCCCAATTGGGTGTGTTTGTACTGCTTAACTCCTGCAAGATGCAAGATTCAAATTGTAGTTAAGTACGTGATAATATAAGTGCATGATGGTTAACTGCACTTATATACTGCACTTGAAGTGCTTCCTGCTTTTTGGTAAATTAAAAGGTGTGTCACCTGCATAGTCGTATTGTGTACGTATGGATTCATTATTAGTCCAGCCATAGTCATCTAAATCTTCGTGATTATAGAACTGTTTACTTGTGGGGTTCCTAGCAGCCTTGTATGATAAGAGTTCTTGAACAAATTTAGTGGTAAATTTATCGGATATAACACATTTAAAAGTTTTTCACTAGTATTCTGCATCTGGTTCGTCATGCTGCACTCGATTAAGATGTCGATTTTATTAACAGTGGTTGATTTACCAGAGTGTCGCATTCATGCGATTTTGCTGCGGATTCCTGCTTAAGGCATTCATGTCATGCTTAATCAAATCAAATTGCTTTTAATTGTACGACTCGGTACATTAAATGGGCATTATTAGTTATGCACAAGAACATATATGTATCAACAATGTACTAGGAAAAAATTAAAATAAGTGAGAGGTGCAGTTTGCAGTTTACAATAAGAGACAATTTCTTCAGCAGGTGAAGTTCACTGGTGTAACTCTTAGGATAGCATGCACTTGCATACGTCTATGAAACTCTTAATTTAGGGACTTCTTATTTCTGCTGTCACACCATCTTCCATATTCAAGAAAGATGCTCCTCATGTATTTCCTTAAGTTGGTTCTCCAACCATCGACACCACAAAAAAGCATCATGCACAGGGAATTGTCAGTGTTTCTAAGTTCCTGCCACAGCTGTGCAACTTTCCACACTACTTGGAGCTCGAAAGTAAGTTGATTGACTTCATAGCCTACTTCGTTATTGCTTGAGAAAGGACTTCATCCCACAGATCTCTTAATGCATCTGTGATAAGCTCTGGCAGTTACGTTCCATAGCTTTTTACTAGTATGTTGACAAAACTCGGCGCCGTACAGGTGTAATGCACAGCTTTGGGTGACATGCCAGAGGTCTTCTTTTGTCATCATCTTCCTGAATTGCAAAGCAATAGCAGAGCTTTGCCGACAAAGGTTAAGTTTAACCCTCTTCAACTCACTTTCCCAGTTTAGGTTATGAGTGAAAGTAATATCCAGGTAAATGCAGCTATTTACCCAAAGACCTCTTTGTCGCCAACCAAGATACAAAGTTTGGGAAATGTAGGCTCTTTCCCATTATTAAACTTGATGCATTTGCTCTTGTCAGGGTTACATTCAAGATTTACCTGTTTGAGAAGCTCAACAAGTTTGCACACAATCTCTTGTAGGCCATTCCTACTAAGGCTAACACAAGCAATGTCATCAGCATACGCGATGAAGCAAATCTTAGGGGCTTCAATCTGCCAAGTCTCAAGAACACCAGTGGCAGTTCTCAGTACATCATCAATGATGAGAGAAAAAAGAAAAGCAGAAAGAGGACTCTCTTGTCTTCCTCCTTTGCCAAGTTGGAAGTAAGGAGAAAAACAGTCATTCCACTTAACAGAAAGTTTTTCTTCTTGATATTGCTGCACGAGGATCTTAATGATGTTATCGCTGGCACCACGACTAGGAGGCACTCCCAGATTTTAGCCCTGGGGATACTATCGAAGGCTTTACTAATATCCAGGAAGCAAGCAAAGACTTTGCTGTTGCGTCGAGTGCCTCTTTCAACAATGGTTTGGAGAACCTTCGCAGCCATCTTCTGAGAGTGTTTCTTTTTTTACGCGAATTGGGTAAAGTAGGCACCGGTGTGGGACTGAAGAGCGTCCAACATAAGTTTGTCCGCGATTTTTGCCCACGGAGAGGTGATACAGATACTCCTCTAATTTTCGCACTTACTTGGATCAAGTTTTCTGTCTTTGAGAATGGGGACGATAATGGCACTTTTCGCAATTTCAAGGGTGTGACAGTGACTAAAAGCACATTTTAGGAGGGAAGAGATCCAGTTCCACAAAACTTCTCCGTATTTTATGTTCTCAGCTTTTAAATCGTCCGGGCCAGTTGCTTTTCCATTATGAAGAGAAGCAATAGCACTTCTTATTTGAAAGGAATTTGGAGAGAAAATGTTTGTTCCATATTCAAAGCAGGCTTCATGCAGGACTGAGGGTTCACGTTCTTCGCATGTGAGCCTGTCGCGCCACATCTTAGCAATATCACAGTCACCTTTGGCGTTGTTAATCACTTCGGCGGCAGGCAGCCTTCATTTCCTTACCGAATTAACCTTGCCCCAGAAGAGAGCAGGAGTAAGTTTGCGATTTAGTCTGATAAAATCAAGAAGCTTGATTCCATTTTCATTTTTCACTCCACCTCAGAACTCCACGGAAAATTCTAAGCTTACTTTCTCTTTCCTCCTTAAGTGCACCACTCTTCATTTTACCACCAGCAGCCCACTTAAGGTGAGCATTGCAAAACTCACTGTTTTTCAATTTGACATACTTAGACCATCGCACAATCGGTGTTCCGAAGTGCTTGAGTTTGGGATTAATGCAATTCACTTGCCTGTATCATAACTTCCGTGACAAACCTGTACACACTTTCAATCTTGGCGTGATGATTGACATCGGTACAACTAGAATCGGTGCATGAGAAGATACGTGGGGTGGGTGCATCCGACAGGCAAGAGTGGATAAGTTGTCTGTAAAGGGTCAGAGTGTTTAAGTTCCTTTGTTTCCAGTTTATTCGAGTTTTGACAAATCTAGTGAAAGTTTTGGGTCGCTCACTATCATGGGTAGAATGGGTGGATAGAACAACCTGTAGAGGGAAATGGTCAGACCCCACTACGTCTTCAAACACCTTGGAATGAATGACGTTAGCACATAAACTAGACGATCCCAGAACATGATCGATCCATGAGGTAGAACTGTTGAAATATCTAACATAGGTGAAACGATCGTCCGGAGCATCCTTGTCATCTAAACACTGGAGATCTAGGTCCTCGAGGTAAGTATGCAGGGCTTCGAGAAAAGGGCCTTTTCTATTGCAGTCGGTGTTGAAATCACCGCCGATGACAACTTGCTTCTGGCTATTGAGGCTGTTAATAGCCGCAACTTCGCCCCAAACCTGCGAAAGAGCATCTTCGCTAATGAAGGATTTATCATCAGTGGGAGCATAGAGATTGACAAAACGCCAGTCGTCTCCGTCGATGGTGAGATCAACCCACATTACCCTATTGTTTTCAGTAATCATAGCACTCTTAAAGTGAAAAGCACTGCATTTTCGCCAAAGGATTGCCAACCCACCAAAGGGTCTTCCTCTACGTTCCAGATCAGCAGGATCCATCGTACTAAAGGCTCTGCACATGAAGTCAGGAAGAATATTCTGAAGACAATGGTCTTCGAAGTCATGCAACCAGGTCTCCTGAAGGAAGAGGATATCAGTCGATTCACAAAGGTCATGGAGTAAGGGAAGCACGCCTTAACACCATTGCAGTTCCAAGTGGAGATACGTAATGTATTAGAGAAATTGAATGTTAATGATGTGAAGAGTATTTTGCAAATGACCTCACTCTAATACCACATGGCCAATACTTCTCGAGGGCCAGGAGAGCACGCAGGTGCTGGGGAATTTCCAGCTGGAAAGACGCATTCCATGGTTTGCTAATATTCAGGTTTTTGAGCCTTCTTACAATAATTCTCACATTTTCATATGTTTCACCATAAATCACTCTTCGCACGTATTGATAGATATCTTCGGCCGAAGTGTTTATATTACAGTTTCCAATGAAGAGCCTCGCACTTCTTCCACTAGGTTGAATCCACGGTTGAACGTAGTCAGGTTTTGGAGATACAGTCGAGTAGGTAGAAGTTGGCTCAGCATTAACAGTACCAAGGGCTGGTGGGAGGTGACCACGGACAGAATCGTCACTAACACCCTGGACGTGTGGAGGAAAGTGATGATCAACAGGTAGAGTCAAGGGTGCCTCTAAATTTCCCTGAAACTGGGTAACAGTTAGGTTATCAGCTTGATGAATCGTGTGTTACTGTCGTCATTTCCAGAGGAAGAAGCGCGAAGAGTGGCTTCTTCGCAGTTTGGCTGGATACTCCTGCTTCCCTCGTGCAAGGTTCGCTCGTTGGTAGAGATGGGCAAAGATAAGGGTGGCAGAGGTAGCTGTTGGGGAATGGTGGACGAGAAAGTTTCACCCACCTTCTTTCTCGACTTTCGTTGCCAAACATTCTTCACTTGAGTGTTTACCATGGCGTCGTCAACAGGTATGGGTAAACCGTTCAGTTCTCGAGGACATGCATCAGGAGGAGTGAAGGCATACGGCACACTAGGGGGAGCAACAACCTGAACAGGAGGAAGTGTCAGAAACTTCTCTTCAAGAAGATTCCAGTGCCTATCAATTTAGGCAATACGCTTTTCTTCGCTCTTTCGATTAACATTAATACGATCAAGCACTGCATGCACTTCTTTGAGCTCCGCTTCAACCTTACGTTCAGCTTTTTCAATATCTTTGACAGCACCTCTGAGGGAAGTACGTTCCTCTTCACGTCTTTCAAGAGATCGTTTGATGACAGCTTCCATTTTGGTTAAAAGAACGTCATCAAGGGACTTTTCCGTGTCCTTAAGAGCATTTAAAAATTTAGTAAGATGGCCGGGAAATCGTGATGAGGGGATCCATCATCTCGCCTCATTACCAGCATCTGAGGTCGGATGGAATAAAGATAGGCATATCAACACCATTAAGTTTTCTGTGCGTCTAGCCAGGTAGGGAGTCGATAAACATCTTGTATTTCCACAGCAGCTGCAATTCTATTACAGGAATCAACTCTAACATTCGTAATATGCAGACCATCCTTCTCCGCATCAGCCGCATAGGAAGAACACAGCAAATTTTTTGCTTCAGTAATGGTAGTCCTGTCAAAGAAATCAAGAATGTCGTCTTCGATTTTCTTTTTTGGGGGAAACTTTAAGCCTCGACGACATGTAGCACAAGATGTCGTTACCGTGTAACTTAATGGAAGCAAATTGCATGGTGGGAGACATAGGGCTGGGAAGCCTCTCGTCAAGCTCTTTTTACAGACTCAGAATTTCGTTGTTCAGGTTAATCTTTTCGGTAGAAAGGTCGTTGAGCAACTTTAGATAGTACTCCTTAAGTTTCTCTTTATCTGCGTACACCTCTTTCAGTTCTTCTTCATGCCTCTTAATAGCGACATTCAGCCTAGTTCATCAGTTCTGTTACTTTCATCATTACCTTCCTCATATTTGGAAAGTCTCTCTTTCAGGTCTACGATATTAAGGTCGCACATGTTCTTCTTCAAACTTGATTTCCAACTCTGTTATTCTCTTCTTCAGTAGCTCATTTTTGTTGTGAGCCAGATTCATGTCTTTCTCGAATTTATCGTGCAAAAGACTAAACTTGCTCTCAGCTCTAGTAACCATCTTGGAATCTTTTCCCTCTAGTTCTTCAATTGCCAAGGAAGCCGTAACACTATTAACCTCCATAGCAGAAGCCGGAGAGAAGCCGTTTAAATGTGAATTGTGTGAAGCAGCTCCTGTGGGAAACTGGCCCTACACAATAAGCAATTAAATGGAGAGTAAATTTCGACTGTGTGTCCTTAAATGTCTTCAGTTGCTTTCTCGAGAAAGTATGTGTAAAAGCAGCATCACACAATTCACATTTAAACGGCTTCTCTCCGACACGTTTTCGTCAATGTTCAATCAGATGTCCTCATCGTGAGAATTCAACATACACAATTCGCATTCAAAAACGGATTATCTCCAGAAAATGGTGCCAGAATAGTGAAAAATTGAAATAGTGAAAAGTGAAATAGTTCAATTCGCCTCTTTGTGAAAATGCAGCTTCACACAATTCACATTTAAACGGCTTCTCTCCGACGCGTATTAGTCAATGTTCTTTAAGATGTCCACATCGTGAGAATGCAACATTACGCAACTCGCATTTAAAACGAAATATCTCCAGAATTATGATATGATGAATTATGAAATTATGATATTCCAGAATAGTGAAAAAGCCGCATAGCACAATTCGCAGTATAAAAGGTTTCTCCCCAGAATGAATCGTATGTAATGTAAAGTGCCAACTATGAAAAAGTGCCGATTATGAAAAAGCCGCATCGCACAGTGCACAGTCAACAGGTTTCAGCCCATAGCGAATTCGACAAGCCTGCCATTCTGCAGCGTGCCTTCTATGTGCCTACACGAAATAAACTAACACTTGGCTTTCCACATAGCTTAGTCATGCCACATTGCAAAAATCTATACCACGTAAAAACGGCTTCTCACCCGAATGAAGATAATAATCAGTCTACAAAACTCCCATGAACGATGATTCAGGTTCAATAGCCTAGCGACTCCATCTTGGATCCGGGTCAGTTATCACAACTAAAAATCACTCTTTCTATGAAAAAATGCCATTACAATGGCCAAGTTACCTCCATTTTCATGCTTGGTGCGTTCACACTCCAGTATCACATTTGTATGGTTTCGCGCCAGTATCCATGCAAGCATCTGTTGAGTAGTCGTGCCACACTCGACTAAGACATCTTGGTCGCTGATATGATTATTAAAGGAGTGTGATTCATTTTCAGATAATTCTAGCACAATGGAAAAATTAAAGCATGATTTAACAGACAATTCACTTTATATGGCACCTCACCAAACAACCCTTGCATGACCAGAACTTGTAAAATTATAGTTGATCACATCACGTTAGGTCAAATTTTCCCGTAGTAACTATATATATTAAGAGGGTTCGTTCCTTCAACAGATGCTTCAAGATTCACAACAAAACAATCGTACCCACCCAACATCTTTAGAAAATTGTCCTTACTATTCCACACTTCTTACAAAATAAATAATGATGCTATGGTTTTAAATAAGCATTTTCTAGCTTGACTGCATTACGGCTAACATGATCATAGAGATCATCAATAACAGCAGGGACTAAATTTTCGAACTTTCGATTAAAAGGGCATATCAATAGTTTCACTTCAAACTGGATTTAAACGTGTGCACTGTTTGATCCTCAGTGACCTTGATTGTTGTGTGTAAACCGAATTTGCTCGCACGCTCTGTGCTGTTGCTTGATTGAAGGCTGTCACATGAAAGTTGTAAGCATAATTTGTTAAAACAGCACAAACCAATTACACTAACATTACAATCATTTTGTAGTTTAGAGAAGTCTAATCCCAAAATCTCTAAACTACAAAATGATTGTAATGTTAGTGTAATTGGTTTGTGCTGTTTTAACAAATTATGCTTAAAATTTCATGTGTACCACAACATCGTAGTTAAGCGTGATATGAATGCCTGGAGCGGGAATCTGCAGAAAAATCGCACTGGTAAATCAACCACTGTTAATAAAATCGACATCTTAATCGAGTGCAGCATGACGAACCAGATGCAGAATACTAGTGAAAAACCCTTTAAAATAAGTGTCATATCCAATAAATATACCATTAAATTTACTCAGGAACTTGTACCATAAAAGGCTGCAACGAACCCCACAAGTAAACAGTTCAATAACCACGAAATTTTGATCCACACATTTACCAATGTGCCTAGCACTCACATCGTCTAGCACTGGCATCGTCCAGTCGTCCTACCACTGGCATCATCCAGTCGTCCTACCACTGGCATCATCCAGTCGTCCTACCACTGGCATCATCCAGCTTAACTCATCTACACCAGGCTTAAAAAAGGCTGAAACAACATTAATAGAATGGCATCTGTCGATAACCTTATTTGATGTATTAACACAATCTTTAGCACGATTTTTAACAATGGAAGTGAGGCCCAAGATGGTGATAATACTCTTGTTATTGTCATCTGTAGCGTACGCAGACTTCCGAAAGGGCAGGTACAAGTTCTAGTAAAAGGGCACGTTCAGGTTATTTTTTCTGGGATCTTCTTCTTTTTTTGGTGGTTAGGCTCTTTTTTGCATTCGGGATAGTTTGTCACTGTCCCTTTTATGCCGCTATCTAACCTTTCCCTAGCTTTCCTTTTGCGTCTTTAGGCCCTATTTTTTGCAGCAGCACCAGCATTTATAAGGTAAAAAAAAACCATGATAGAGCAATTTTTTATTCAAAAGAGGGCAAAAAGGGCATTTATTCCAAAAAAGGCAGGGCCAAGCCGCCTCTTCCCCCCCCCCCCCCTGTTTACACCACTGAGTGTCATCAATCTGTTGGGTCTTCCTACACGTTGGCATGCTGATTTTAGCCATTTTTCATTCCCACCCCCTCTTTTCAGTATTCTCGATTGCCATTTGAGACCACAGCATATGCGCCATTCTCTAATAAAAGCAACGCCCAACACCCAGATTGCAACACAAGCAATGGTAACAGTTAAATAACGCATGTTTGGTCATGATGATGAGGTCCATAACACCTGGCCTGTACGTGCAATTTCAGATGGTATGTCTAGCAAAAAATGGTTTGGTCAAGAAGGTCCTAGCAAATGATTACGCGCGTGCAGGTCAGGATCATCAACTTCATTGCCTACCTCACCAATATTTGCATGTGAGTGACCAAGGCCATTAGCTCGTACATAAGGAGAGCAAGAAATCTTCATGAAGAAATTACTTAAACAGGGAACCAACTCCCTGAACTTCAGGCTTGTCGTTGGCTACTCCGAGGAATCTCCCAACCTTCCCTAGTGATGGTCAGAGAAGCTTTGCTAACATTTAACTTAATTCAACAGGAATCAAACAGTGAACAGTCAACATGAAGGCTTACTACCCTTTACTGGCCAACAAAATGTTTTTACACTACTACAACCTACTCTCCATGCTTATGAGTGCTCATCACCACTCTCAAGAAGGACCTTGCCTTACTGCACAGATAACTAAGTTCAACCTGACAGTAATAATGGCGTCCACTCACAACACGCTGTTCATGAACAAGGGTCCCAGGATTCTCTATGCGAGGAACCTGTACCTCCAAGACTCCAGAGATGTCCTCGAAGATCCCCCAAGTATTGTGTATTCCGTCAGGATGAATAGGGACTGTCGCCGTCTATCTAAGGATACACCCCAAGGGCACATGCTGCTTGCTGTGTTATGGCTATGGGCGTACAGCTAGCACGTGCGCCAACAATGCCCCTACAGCACGCTCGTCATTCCAGCCCCAATGACAGACTTCTGAAGTGAATGACCTTGTCTAGCAAGGTCAACAAAACTCCCAAGTTACACAAAATGTTCATGATAATACACCGAACACTAACAATCAACACGTGGCATGCTTGTATAAGGCCTCTGATGGAGTGTACACGTTTGGTATGTTAATAGGTGACCTTAAGGTGTATGGTTACGACCGTCGGGGGGACACCTGAACACAAGTATTATTTTGCACAATGTAGTTGAGGTCCCGATGGCAACAAAAAATTTGCTATCGGGATCCTGACTGAAGGCCTTAATGAAGGACTTAATTCTAACCTCTGCCCTCAAGATGTGAATTTACAAAGTTGAAAAGGTCCACACACTTTAGTGATGCATGGTGATAGACAAAACCATGTGAACCTCTGTATTGAGGAAACTTATGATTTAAATGGAGGGACTGTATTTAAGGAAATAGATGTAGTGTACATCCAGTTCAAGAGAAATACAGTATTTTGTTATCCCGAGGAGCCCCAACCAATTCAGGGAGTGATCCACCATTACCAACTCTATACCAATCAGCCCCCTTTATATTCTACACTTACTTTTTCTCAAAATAGTGAAGAAGTGGACAAAACACACGCTTGCTGTTTCTTTGTAGTCTAACCTAACACAGTTATTAACTGAACCACAAATAAATACCGGAGGGGCTTTTACCCCTACCTCTGTTATAAGTCAGGGAATGACCCACGAACAACCTTGCACACCATTTACTGTGCATGACACAATGATTTTTCCTACAACTGGTCAAAGCACACTTATACTATGTTAGGTTCTGGTTGGCCACTGTAACTAGCTGTATTTATGATCGTTTGCAATCTCCTGTTACGCATATGCACTAACGTTGGTGGTGACTGGAACCTTGTACATACACTGAGTTCCTGCATGTGCTCGGTTAGCAACGATTGTGGCAAAAAACAACTGTAATAATAGTGGTACTTCTTCCACTTAACATCTGCCGCAGGGGAATTTGGGTGGGCGAATGCCTCGAGCATCGTCTCTATATATTATATTACATATTTGTTTTAAGCTAGCATCTACGAAAATCAAGAATTGGTAGTACTCTTTGGACGAGGATATTTTTATTTTGTTTTATTTCATTTCATTTTCTTTTAGTTTTATTTGTTATTTTGGAATGTTTTTTCTTTATAATGCTGAAGGCAGTATACATACCCGTTTTTCTGATTTAAGCATTTCTTGAGGGTTAACTGCGGGGTGGGAGGTGGAGGGAGAGGCTGGATGACTTGAAAATTGCAAATGCCTAGACTTTTGTAACTGGGAAACCTCCGTTCATGACAGGGCCAAAAGCTTGTCCAGAGTAGATCAGAAGTGGGCCTTACATTATTCCTAAACTAATAATATAAAAATTCTGTAGGGGTCTAGGGGATAGCATGTTGTTTTTATTATGTAAATTATGGGTAATTGTGTCTGGATTCAAAATACTTGCTTTTTCGAAATGTTTGACGGCTAGTTGTGAGAGCTAGAGAGATTGGCTAGAGCGATTGTTTGCGTGGTACAAAATTACATTTATTCGTAGTCATAGTCATCGCTGTTGGTTACGTCAATAATTAAGGGTTCGACTCGGTATTCAATGAGATGATCAGTGCCCCAAAAAACGTTTTCAAGCGTTACAACGTGGTTAATGCATTTCTGCCAGTCACCAGGAGTTACATTGGTTACTGGAGTAGTTGTTAATGTTTGGCGTCTGCAATTTTATATTTCGGCTTATTGCTGTTGCTTGTTGCTGCCTTGTCGAGTCGAACTGAATGACCCGGAACACTGTCCATCACAATCACCAAGTTTGCTGGAATATTGGGTAGTAGTTTTTAACCAGTTTTTTAAAACACTCGCCGTTCATTTCTTCATGGTAATCCGTAGTCTTCGTTTTCTAATGAAAAGAAGTTGACCATTTACAAATCCTTTTCGTTAGAGCCAGCATGCAATAATATCAAACGTCGCTCTTTTCCTGGTGGTATGAGGCGGCCACGTAACTCTTTTTTTCTTGCCGTGCCATTGCATCTGTCGGCTGTGATGTTCGTTGGCCCACATCTCGTCCAAGTAAACAAACAGTGATTGTGGCTACGCAATTAACTTACCCAAGAACTACAGCGTAGAGCAACACTGTCTGGACTTTCGATGTAAGTCGAAATCATAGCAGCAAAGGGCGAGCAAGCTTGCAATCTCTCTGCGCGCTTCAGCTTTCGATGTGCTAGACCGTGGCGGCGTCGTCTGCGGCGTTAGGCCTAATCGTCATGCCGTAGTTTTGGCCGGAGTTTGGTATCGGTATTTCCTTTGCTGCTTTCAAGACACACTTACCGTTTTCCGAGATTTTCCAGTGGCAAAACTGGCTCTTAAATTTGTTGTTTCAACATCCGTGTTGTGTCCTGAGCTTCCACGTATTTGAAAACATTGCAAACAATCTCTCTAGCCGGCGAATTCAGAAGTTATCCACGTCGGGAAAGCTATGAAACGAGAGATTAGGTCGCCATGTTGGTTCGTCTGCTTGAAGAGAAATTTTTACTAGGCGTGATCAATCCATTGTCCGAAAATCCGCGCAGAGTGGCCAACCAGAACCTAAAATAGTATCAGTCGTATGTATCTCCAAATCGTCTCATGAGCAATGTGAGGGTGTGACCCTTCCCAAACTAATTCGTTTAGTAAGCCTTCAGGCTACAACACCACAAAACCCTATTGTAGTAACTGCAATCTAACGATGCAGATTACCAGCAGGTAATATCTGTCCTGGCTCCAAAACCCTTAAGCATTCAGGGTACAACGATGCTGGTACTGCCCGGTTGTCCTACACTGACCCTTGAGGGAATGATAATATTGCCAATATCTTTTCATGGGGGTGGGTGGAACCAACATAATTTACAACCACGTCTAGTGTTCAAGGTACACAAATAACTACAATCAGTTCTAGCGTTCAAGATAACACCAGTACCCATGGAAGGGGTGACCACTACTGACAATTTTGTTGGGGATAGGCAGTATTTAAACCCTAACACAACCATTCATATGAAGATTGATACCACCCGTGATAGTGAACACAAAATTGCAGAATTGGATGAGGAAACAAGCTGTTCTAACTCGCATACAAAAATCTACACTGCCATTTAAGCGTCATTAGATACCGTTCGTAAGAGTAGGCTTAATCTCCTGGATATGAGTAATGACACTGATGTATCGCTGAACGAACACCAATACTAGTGGCTATTGGTGCACCATGCAACAGGCCTTCCCTCTACGCCATCTCTTTATTTGAATCCCAAACATGCACTGAGGGGTACTCCTGAAAAAATTGACAGTCAAAAGTGGGATTGTGACGTTACGCGACGCTTTCAGATAGCCCTTTCCTTTTTGACTGGCACAACCACCATCACGTGGCCATTCATAGACCATTGCCTACTACATATCAACAATGTCAAGACGATCCAAATGCTGAAAAATGGAATGAGGCTATGCAGTCGGAAATCAAGTCACTGGAAGATGAGGGTGTATGGGACGTCGTAGACCAGCCGCCTCGAAGGCGAATCATGAACTCCAAATGGAAATTCACAAAGAAATTTGATAAAGAATGAGTTTTACAGAAGTTCAAAACACGATTTCTAGCTTGCAGCAATTCTGCAAGACAGAATCTGGATTTCAGAGACATTTCGTCCCCACTAATATGAATGAGTATCTACGACTTATGCTTACTCTCACTACTCTGCGTGGCTACCAGTTCCGGACGGCAAATGTCCGAACTGCTTATCTTCAATCGATCATTGTTTCATGCTTCCCTCAAGGGCTGCCCCAATTGGGAGGGGTCCAAGCTGTGGAGGCACAAGCTGTGCGCGCTTATAAAAGCAGTTCATAAGACAAGTCAAAAATGGCGCGATTTTAATGGCTGTTGATGTCGATGACATGCGCTTCAGCGACCCAAACCTCTTAATCGACATTAAGAACGTAGGTAAGCATTTTACATTGGTAGAGACAAGGAACTCTCTCTACCTAAAACAAAAACCGAGTGGATTTTAACCTATATATTGCAAGTTCCATACATCAATAAGATCCTGCAGGAATTACAGATGAAGGATTCTATGCCTGTAGCCAGACCATCAACATCGTCCGTCAACATCGACAACTGTGAAGAATCCCCGGACTTTGACCTTCGCGATACCAATCCCTCATCAGATCATTACTGTACTTAGTATCAGGCACGCTGCCAGACATCAGCAGTACCATCATTAACCTATCCTGGTACGTCTCACCAAAATAATGCCACTGAAAGTACTCCAAACGAGTTGTCAGGTATTTTAAAGGAACTCTGTATTATAAATTCTTCTACCCTTATGACAACAACACCTAATTAGAAGGGTTATGGGATGCTACATGGTCCATAACAGAGAACTGCAGAGGCTTTTTCGGCCACCTCATTCGCTTTGATGGGTCCCTTTACCCTTATGGGATTTTTGTTTAATATGCACTCCTTTTGGTCGTTTTATGGTTTTGCTTTAATGTAAGTAATGCTTGTGAGCTGCTTATGAAAATATAATTGTAAATTGTTTCTTGAACAACCTGAAGAAAATCGTAACTTTGGTATAATTAATGGTCGCTGAATAATTATATTTTCAATAGAGTGGCCGTTGTATTCATTTGATTGCAAAACAACTGAGCACGATTAAGTTAGTTTCGTTTAGTTTAGGTTTATCTAGATTATTATTATTTTTTTTATTCAAGGAGTGCGTAACCCTGCACTGATATTCTTCCCCATAAACAGTTTAGTAGACGATGATATTATACTTTATTTATTTTAGATAAGTTGCAATACAATGTATCACTTCGATTTAATTGTGAAAGCGAAACAATAAATTGTGGTTAGCGGCGCTGTGTCTCCGTAATCTCAGCAGAGGAGCAAGTGATCCGGTTGGTAGGATCCTGCTGGATTATGCGTCTCTGAGTTGCAGGGTGCGTGACTTGCTCGGGGAAGCAGGTGCGGGTGTCTCCTTGCTTCAGACTGTTTCTGGTGCTATGTTGAAAGTTGGGTGTGCAAGGCCACTCAACCCATAGACATGGTGTCTGGATTTGCGCACCTTGTTTGAGGAGGCGTTTGTGGAGTGTGAGATCTTCTGCGACGCATCTTTCTCCCCCCACACTTGCACTGGTTGGATAGGTGTCGTTGTCCCGTCTCTTACGGTTGCGGTTAAGCGGCGTGTAGAGGATGTCACATCTAGCACATTGTGTGAGCTGCTGGCAATATCCGTTGCCTTGGATGTGGCGGTTGACTATACGGCTCCAATCGTTTTGCATTTATACGGATTCACTTTCTAGCTTCAGGTTACTTAAGAGATCATGGGACCTTCTGGAAGTGTGTGACCCAGTGATTTTCATCATCGCTTGGAAATTTTGGTCTGCGATGCATGCTGCCACAGTTATTTTCAGGTGGGTGCGAGGTCACAGTTGGGTGAGTGGTAATAAGCACGCTGATGGTCTTGCGAGTGACGCTTTGCGCATAGGCTGTACTGAGTTGGTCGCCATTTTTTCGGCTAGAATTCGAAGGTCCGCTATCAGTAGGTGGACTTTGTCCTCCTGGCAGAGTGTGTGGAGCTCTGCTGCGGTAGGTAGACAGTTTTTTGCAATTCACCCTGAGTGTGCCAAAGCGTCGAACATTGACAAACTGCGGTCTGCGGTTGCTAGAGTGCTTACCAGACTGCGCACTGGCTTCACATTGCTGCGGGCGCATGCTTTCCGGTATGGGTGGGCTGCATCACCTCTTTGCTATGCATGTCTCGTAGAGGAAACTCTGGAGCATGTCATCATCTTCTGTCGAAAATTTGACCGGGAGAGGGCCAGACTTGTGCGGTGGATCTGGGTTTTCCCAACCTTTTCTGACTTCCTGTCGCATTCGCGGGGTCCTAGTCCGGTTGCCAGGTTGCGGGCAGTAGCATTGTTCTGTGCTGAGTGCGGGATTGTGGTCTAGTTGCCTTCTTCCTTCCTCACCCCTTCCTTCTTATGTCACTTCGGGTGCCTGCTGCACGATGGCATGTTGCGAGGTACGGTTCAGTGCAGCGGTGCAGGTGACGACGGCTGCAAAGATTACCCTGTGTTATGCTGTAGTGATATATAGGATTCTGAGATTTTGTGGGCCAGGATGTGCTGAGTGTGCTGCGGGTGGCCCTTGATGGTGGAGTACGGTTTTGCAGTTTTTCAGTGGGATCAGTGCGTGGCTCCAGGTGTACAGTAGTCATGGTGTTGGTGTGACGCTGAGCTAGTGTAGTTGTGCTGTTGTGTAGTTGTGATGTTGCACGGTTGTGTACTAGTTTCTAAGGTTGGCTGGGGCGTTCGACTCATGGTTCAGGCCTCAATAAAATCAAAGGAAAGGAAAGGAAAGGACAATTATTTTGACAACAGATGGCGTGTTCCCAATGTTCACGAAAGTGGCATTACAAATGATTACAATCTTTGGAATTAAAACATCCCCAAATGTCAAACCATAAAAGGCACCTATTGGAGTAAAACGTAAACTAAATGTCAAATTTCAGGCATTTCTTTCGCATAAATTATTTTAACTGAGTGGAATTAGCTAGTAATAAGTGGTAGTAGTAGTAGTAGTAGTAGTAGTAGTAATAGTAGTAGTAGCAGTAACTAGCATAAAATCAACGATACTGAGTAAAATTCTTTATGCACAGCTCCGAAACAGGACTTTCTGTTGTCTACTCGGTAAATTCCGTCGATCTATAAAATTTCCAAAGCTTTCTGTGGCAATAATATTTAGCATCCAATAAAAGAAAACACGTGTTTAATGTCTCGGGTAAGAGAAGCAACAGCTAGCTTTCGCCCCACCCCTTATAATGAACAACAACAATTGAACAACAACAATCAGATGCAATAATTAGACGCCGTGAGTCAAACAATCTGAACTTGATGGTCAAAGCGCTAGCGCGCTTCTAGATTATTTATAAAGTTTGCTAGACCGCAAATAAATATGGATAGACGCCTTAAAAGTAGAAAAAAAAACACGCACTCGGAGTACAAAATGTGATAGTTAAATGCTGCATGCCCATATTTTCTCCTTTCTTCCCCTCCCCCGACTACGCTTTTTTTTTCAAGGAGGTGCCGGGAAAGAGGGGTAAGAACACAAAAAAATCAATCAAACCTTGAATTACAACGCTTCAAGGAAGGAAATTTTTTTTAAAGCACAACTGTCATCAATGCCTTTTCTTGCTCGATACACAACAAAGAACGATGCTATTGTGCACAAAGAGGATTTTGCTAGCTCAACACAGTTTTAACAAAACAAATATACAGAAGAAAATATATTTGCGCCATATGAATGCCAAACAAAATGTGTAACGTTATTTGCAGAGGTGCTCGCACAATGTGGTGCAACGTATGATTTTTCTGGGGGGGACGGGGGGCGGCACATTAGTATGCTCTCAGACCAGTTTGTAGTTACAAAATAAGATCAACGTCTTAATTACAGTCTAATAAACAAATAGATTATAGAAAGTTAATAGAATGTTATGCTGTCGTAAATCCCATAAGAATGATTGACCTTAGCATCTTGTCATATTCGCCCCTATCTATTCAGTACCATTTTTCTCTCAAAAGTATAAGAGGAAAATATATGTGAGGTTTAGTTTAAAGTAATGAAAGAGTTATTATTTGGTGAGTTTGTAAGTATATTTAACATGTGGTATAAAGGAAGATACGTATAGATCCCAGATACCGAGTTCTTGGAAGTTTGTATGGATTTGGAGTTAGAATTTTGGTCTTACGTGAGTTCTGGAATTCAGGACTTAGTTGGTAGAAGGATCTGACTTTAGGAGGAACCGATTTCGGGTGGATCTCACTTTAGGCCCAATTCGGACATGAAGTGTCATAGGCATTCCTTCGTGACTGGTCTCGTAAGCACGTCTTCCTCAAGTTATACACCAGAAATGAAAAGAAGTAGGAACTGGTCTTTGTCAAAGAGGTCACGCATGTACCAAATTCTTCTTGCGTTATATCAGGAGCGTGTACTTGCAGTAAAACGCTGCACCAGGTTGGCGCCGGCCTTGCAGTCAGGCAACATCACCGGTGGAGGTGTTAGAGTTGGGGATACACCTACTTTATTTAACATGACCAGGCCAGGCCATGTCCTTTCAACACTCCGTATCATGGTTAGGATCTCGGACTCTCACGAGTGAAGCGCAGCTTCCATTGTTTCAGCATTTTCCATCAGAGCCAAAATGGCTCCCACCAAGTTTTCCGTCCCAACCCTGATCACTCAATCTTAACTGACACTTCGGTGTTGTCAGTTACGCTTGAGTGATCACGGTTCGGACCACAAACTTGGTGGCAGCCGTTTTGGCTCTGATATCACTACTTTCTATGGCAAAAACTTGATGGGTCCCTTTACCCTTATGGGGTTTTTGTATGATTCTTATTAATTTACAAGTACCACACAAGTTTCCAGGCTACAGACTAGAATTCGTCGGCCAAGCATGCACACTACAAACGCTCCTTGATGCTATTGTACACTTTACTGTAATACTGACGACGCGATGTAGTAATTGTTGCCTCTGTATTGTACCTTGATCATTGTTCCCCTGATGCTTTCCTCTGTCATATTTCAAATGCACTTTGTTGTGCCACAGGACGATTCCTACCGATAGTGTCACAGTGGAGAGATTGCGGTGGTTGGGCATACCATTGTTTGTTTTTATGTATGGTTACAGAGTGTTCTCCCGGGGTGGCTTTGTGATTAGAGTTAAGGTTAGGTTACGTTAGGGTAAGGTAGTCTAGATGTGAGTGTATGGCGTGGTAGGGCATTTACGACTAGACTAAAATAAAATAAAATAAAAAATCAGATTCCTCTTTTGTATTGTTGCTACCTCCACCAACACTAACTTGATGTAACGGCTGGCTGCCTCTCTGATCTTACTCCCGAATTTTGTTAAAATTTTTTTATTGCTTTTTTTTTCGGACTCAAACAAGTCATCTGTGAGGATGCTTTTTTGAACTGGGAAAAAACAAAATGGCTCCCGAGAAAGCCATTTTGAATAGGCTTAGAAATTTGAACTCTTGATCATCAAACCTTCCATCTTTCTACAATGAATTCGATCTCGTCTGCAAATGAAATTAGAACAGCCGCATCAGTATCGGTTCGTGCTAGTTAATTGGTTAACTGCTATTTTTTTTCTGTTAAAGGGACTTGCCTTCTAGATTACGTGAAAAGAGATGTTAAAGGGATATACCTTCCAGCGCCATTTTTCTCTATCCTCCACATCAAGTACGGCCCCAACGGTCTATTTCCTTACCGTTGGTCTTTCCCTTGCTAAAAATCCGTTTTAAAATGTGGCGTCTAGGAGATATTGGGGTACTTTATTTACGTTCTTCCAGAACGTATAAGACGCTTTGCGCGCCTACAATGACCTTGAAGTATTATCTGTGTGCGTGCAGTACTAATTTTAATCATTTGCTGGTAATTACTACGAGATCAAAAGTCTAAAAGACTAATGCAGTAAAAATTAAAATTAATTAGTCCACTAGATCGCCGAAGCAAAATTATAAGACACTAGCCTAGAAAATTATAAATTGTTATGTTAAAATACGAGAATCATTCCGGTTTGTGACGACACAATCTTTAACTTGATTCTGTTTCGTGTACTATTCCCAAAGCCAACCGCGACAGCAGCTACGTTTATCGTTATAAGGCAGGCAGGGTGTCCCTTTAAGAGTCAGAGAGCGTCAATAGAATTAAGATTGAGCCGTGCTGTGAATTAGCAAGTGCTGTGCTGGCAGCCACAACATTGATGTTCCCAATGAGAGAATAAACATCTTTAGAACAGTGAATTGACGATTTTCTCTTTTTGCCACATTTAGATTTGTCTTTGCATTGCTCTGAACTTTTTCCGTCGTGGGCCGATAAGTAGCAGTAGTGGAATGATCCTCGGACGGCGTCAACAGGGAAGCGATGCCAGGAGTGATTGGGGTGAGGGCCAGCCCAGGCCCTCGAATAGGTCCTTTGGATCGCCTTCCCACGCTCTGCTCCCAGATACTGTTCCTCATTATGTGCGCCAAATCTATTAGTTATACATTCATTTCTGAATAATTTTCCTGAAAAATGATTAATGCGTAATTAATGACGTCTGATTTGCTTTACTCTTAATAGTAAAAATTTCCAATACTCCTTGCCCACTTTAATTCATTAACGAACTTGAATTGAGAATAAAGACAGAGAATGCATGTGGAAACTTTGAAACGAACCGGATATGGGGTTGAAAAGTTATATTGGATAAGACACAAACCACCAATCATCACGTGAATCTTCTTTGCTCTGCTTCGCACTACATTTCACGAAAATTCACTCAATCAGAGCAAAAATACGACCACCGCAATAAATAAAAGACGAACCGTATATTCATGGGCTTTTTGCTAACCAGAGCCCCCTAAGAAAGGAAGACCGAGTCAGTGCCTGCAAAACCGCGCACAGAAAACATTGCGCAATCCGTCGAAACGGCCGCTAGATGGCAGCTAAGGCATGTGCCGCTTTCTGTGACAAAAGCATGGCCAAGACTGCTGTCGCGTGCATTCAGGCTGTTTAAAATAAAAATGGTAAATTGTTGTGTGCCTTTCTGTAATTCCACGGCAAGAATATTAACTTGAAAGGGTGTGAATTACCATGAATTATCCTCAAACCACTATTTTACGAACCGATGGCTGGAAAACATTAGCCTAAAAGGTTGGATCAGCCACCTGACTGGTAAATACAAATGAAACTTGTCGGCATTTTCGTATTAGTTTAATTTTTCAAGGATGACGCTGTCCTTTGGGACTATTAGAGAACACAGAAGGAAATTAAAATAATAAATGACGTTGTAGTTAATTAATAGGCTATAAAAATATGGCTAATATTTATAATTTGGATTTACGTTGAAATATTCCATACCCCAATTTGATAATCGACGAAAAAAAAATTTGTCAACCATCAATAAACAAAATGAACAGAGTGATTTAAAAAATATCTCAGCCCAAAGTTTAAAAAAAAAGTGAAAATAGTGACCGTATTTCTAGATCCAAAATCCAATTTTCTTTTTTTTTAAAGATTCTTTTTTTTAACTTAGAAATTGGGTGGGAAAAAAACGAAAAATAGGAGCCACTTTATCGGATTCAGATTCGCTTTTGAGGACATCGTCGCTATTTTTACAACTTTTTTTTTTTAATTTTCGACTGAAAAAAAAAGTTTGAACACAGAAAAAGTTATTGTTTAAACTATTTTTGAATCACGGAACTGTCAAACGTCACGCCGAGTCCTAAAGTATCAGACTGTGAAGAAGAAAAAACTAACATATACATTTACACTTATTCGTTTCTCTCAGTCTGACGGGACGAATATTTATCCATTATTCTGCACAACTTGAGCAGCAAATGACAACAATCAGATGAAAAAAACAGATAAAACTAAAATAGAAAACCAGTAGGAATGGAACTGTCGAAAACAAGTTAAAAAGACATGGCCCTCTCAAAAAAAAAAACGTTCTTGGGCATTAGACCTACAAAGTGAGTTGGCAATTTATGCCTACTTTTATTTTTAATACTTTTTAATCCAACTTTCAGGTGTGCAATAAAATATGTTTCCGTTTCCGCCTATAATTTTTTTTTCAAATGAAATGTAGTTTGGGGTGTATCCGTCTGCTTAATTCTCGTATTATTCTGGGTATTGAAGTCAATTTTGTGCACAAAATCATGAAACTGTCCAATTATTTAAAGTCACTGACATGCACTGGGGGTACACGGTACTTGCTAAAGCGACTTGAAGTCAATGCGCATTGAACTCACATCGCTTTAAGTTCAAGTCGACATAAGCGAGGAGTGGATACACGGTCCTAGAGTTAACGCGACTCCGCCCATCCTCCGCGTACACGGTACCTCTCTTAAGGCGCTATAAGAGCGGAGTAAAAACTTGGAATAAGTGCATGCGCCGCCATCGCGTCCGGTCGTCTACTCTTTGCTACCAACAGCACACAGAGAAATTGGCTTTCTTTAGTGAAACTTGAAGGGCAGCGAATACCCGAAATTGCTACTGAATTTTGTAATCCTTTCTTGCGTTGATGAAGGAATTTCGAAACTAAAGAAAAAAGTTAACGGGAAAATGTTCAAAAAATTAAAGAAAAATTGTTACTCCGTTTTTTTATTCGTCAACCCCCCCCCCTCCCCCCCCGCCTGCCATCCGCTTGACTACGCTTGGTTGTGCAATTTATATTCACCGTGCTTTTTTGGCCCTTCTTACGTTTTTTTTTTTTTTACTACTTTTATATTGCCTAATCAGGTCAAAATGTGTTTTATTTTTACCGAATGCTAATTTAGGTTTGTTACTGTTTGTTCTTTTCCTGCTTTTTACTCGTTTTTTTTCTCGTATCTTTTCATTCCTAAAAAAAGACTACCGTTGATTACCGTAAACACTTTTCAGTTGTGAAATTAATTCATTCATTCAGTAGGTTAACTAAACAAGCAGAAAAAGGGAGTTAGTCTTAATACTGGTGGAAGGTGTATTTTTGGAGGTTTGCCGCGCTCCCAGCCGAAGCCAATGCAGATGGCGCTAGATTGATTCTAATCGGAAACTTCTAGGGGGTTTTACGTGCCACAATCGACATGAGAACGAAGCCTCTCAAAGCCCTTCCTTTCCAGAAAATGACAGTGATGGTTGAGGAAATTTAGGAAAAAAATGCCGTAGCAAGAAAGGGTAAATCTTGGGAAACGTAGATTTTTTCCCACTCTCGCAAACAGTTTATTTTTTT
>JAHWFP010202776.1:0-20072 GCA_023313725.1 Lithobius niger
ACTTGTCACCTATCACTTTTTGAATGTTTCTCCAGAAGATGCTTGCTGTAGGAGTTGCGAAATATCGAGGTATGTTGGCCTACACTCAAAACTGGGCAAGAGTCTTTTCAATCCTTTCACGGTTAATTAACACACATGAAAATCACAAACCCGTGAACATAGCATTTTTGAACCCAATTATTGGTTAATCTAACACTAAGCCAACTTTCACTCTTAGTTTCTCATCAGAAAAGCCAATAACACTGCAATTTTTAGGCAGTGCTTTCCACTAAACTGCTAAATAATCAGCGACGAAAATTGTAAATAAGTTAAATAACCCTTAAAAATTAATTAACTTTACAATTCTAATGATCATATTGTTCCATTATTTGAGATTTGAGCGTATAAGCAGGGCTCTGCTACTAAGAAAACGAGATCTGGGCTGGGTGGGATGGCCCCAGCCTCAAGAAGGATGGTGAACCGTGGGTTTTGGACTCCCACCCAGCGCTATAGTGCCGCCACTGAATTTGAGCTAGGGATGCACCGAATACAAAATTTTCCGAATACCTAATATACAACCGAATACTTAACTTGCCGGATACCGAATATATAACCGAATACTCAACTTGCCGAATACCGAATATACAACCGAATACTTAAACTGCTGAATACCGAATATTCGGCACCAAACAATTTACATATTCGGCCGAATACCGAATTATTCGGTTCTGTGCCGAATAATGGCCGAATAGGCCGAATATCGAATTATTCGGCCGAATACTTAACCGAATAGGGCCTACCTGTAATTTAAGCATATTTGATCATTTTTTTCTTCTTTTAGAAATGTCAGAAGGCAATTTCTCACAAACCAAAAACTAAATGCTTAGCTAAACGTTCTTACATTCACACAATTACATAAATTTATACTAAAATATATTCGGCCGAATACCAACAAATCTTAACACTATTCGGCCAAAAACCGAATATCATTATTCGGCCAAAATTAGTATTCGGCCAAATACTGAATATCACTATTCGGTCAAAATCATTGTTTGGCCGAATACTGAATATCACTATTCAGCCGAATACCGAATACTTGAATTTTTGGCTGAATAGGCCGAATACTGAATATTCGGTGCATCACTAATTTGAGCTTCACCTACAAAATAAGTGCAGTAATGATATTGAAGCGATGAAAATGTGTAGCAAATTGCAACGTGATACATCTTATGTCTACGCATGTCACCCCTAAAAACACAACTAAATGAAACAAACAATTTATTACATACCGATTAGGGTTGGGCACTGCTTTCTTGTGGATCATCATTGTGTACCTTGCTACAGACGGATCCCACCGGGTAATATCATACTCCATATTTAACACTCTGTTAAGAGAGGAAAATGTATGTATGATGATTTAACTGAGTGCACAAATATTGGGTGGGGGCCCCCCCCCCCCCCCAACATTTTGATTTCGAGTTACTAACTGGTTTATGCAAAATCGCAACGTGCACTGTTTCTAAGGGAAAAAAGTAATGTCCATGAAAACTGCCAATGTTAACTCGGACAATTTTGCCATACCTAGGATCTTTTACACAAGGGTGAACCCGATCAACTTTTTTCTGATGAATTGAAGCCAGCCAAACAGATAAAAAAATTACATGTATGCCGAACAATACCGTGAATCACATATTTGAAATCAAGTTGCTCTTTAAGTGATCAACTGCCATTAACAGCCCTAAATGTGGGTGCCTAGGACTCAGTAGAATAAGCACTTACTTGTTGCTCCACACTACACAACACCAGTATTAAAACAAGTCCATTGCTAGGTTCTTTCTAATTTTCGGTGACTTTGCACTGCCACCTTCATCAGGCCCAAGCCTAACATCAACCAAAAGCACTAACGGACCAACTTCCACATTTGAACTTCGCGTACTTCCACAGTTGACTTTCAGTCAGCTAGGCTAGCGATGGTGCTGCCATCTTCCTGTGGTGATGGTGTTTTTAGAACGTCTTTCCATTGCTCACTCATATACCCCTCAGCCGCCGCCGTTAGCCGCCGCGTTTTGAAGTTTTAAAGCATCGAAATGAAACCAAACAGTCACGAAGTTAGTACTTGTCTAACGGTAACCTGCTCTTGACTGCCTTATACTTCATAGTTTTTAAAACCGTATGTTGCCAGCAACTTATGAGCGCCGTGTATTTGTATTGTCATTAGCATGCATGATTTCATTTTTAGGTTTTGATAATAGTCAGGACACCGCTGTGGAAGCATTACTTAAAAAAAATAGTGGTGATGTTGCTCTGATTTTTAATTTGAGGGTTCTTCGCAAATTTTTCCATTTTACATTTGTGATTCATCTGGAAGTCTATTAGGCCTATCCCCCCCAACCCCCCTTTCCATTTCGCTTTTTTCTTGTGCAGTGAGTTTCGTCGTTGATATCCTTGCTTCATTTCTATCGATTTAGCCGAAAATTAGCCGTTAGCCAGCCGAACTTATAGTTGGCCGGTGGTGGCCATAAAATTTGTGGCTAGCCGCAATTTAGCCAAAATTTCTATTAAGCCGGCTGAAAATGACAAAATAATGCGGCTGAGGGGTATACTCACTCATTCGATACTGCAGCTCAGGCGTGACAATCTGCATAATCTTCATGAATGTTCAAGAAGCAGATTATGCAGATTGTTACGCCTGAGCTGCAGGATCAAATGAGTGAAAAATAGAAAGACTTCTAAAGCCACCACCACAGGAAGCCGGCAGCACCATCGCCACCCAACCCAGCCAGCCTAGCTGACTGAAAGCCAACTGTGGAAGTACAAACTTCAAATGTGGAAGTTTACCCGTGTTTGTGAGTGTGTGTGTGTGTGTGTGTGTGGGGGGGGGGGGGGGGGTCGTTACAACGAATACTGTGAAATGAACTATCAAATTCTCCGAACATATTTCCGACTAACTATCGCTCACGTTCATTTGATTGCCTCCAGCAATCTTCATCACGCAATCTGAGGGTTGTTTCTTTCCTTGTTTCCCTTGGAGAAGGAAAGAGACCTTCCTACAGGTGCACGTAGACTGAGGAAGACTCCACTATTAGCCAAGGGAGGGAGAAGGAGCATGCCCAATAAGCATAGCAAGAAGCGCAGGCATTTGTTTTCCCCGAGTAGCTTTCAGTTAATTTTGCAGCAGAAAAACTCCAAAATACCAGTATTACCTGGTTGATTTTGGTTTCTATTGCCTGTTGAAAATATACATTACCTTTTTTATAGCATTCTCCTTCTCAAAATGCTGTTCAATCTAGAGAATTTAAATCGAAGATGTCCCTTCCGGTTCGCTACCTACTGCGCAGCCTCCAGCATATAAAAGTCAAAGCGGAGCGGTAAGCTCACCTTTTCGGACCTCTATTGTGCCCAAATAGCAACAAGAGGGGAGGAGGGCGGGACCAAGGTAATGGATATTTTCAACAGGCAAAAGAAACCAAAATCAACCAGGTAATACTGGAATTTTGGAGTTTCTAGTTGCTTTGAAAAGATACGTTACCTTTTTTTTTGCAACACTACAGACTTTGTCAAGGCGGCGGGCACCATTTGACTGAAGTTCTTTCAGGTAGCGACCGGTTCCCTTCACAGAAATTCAGTGTGTACAAGGGGTAAAGTATACGTCGGGCATCAACAAATGGCCCGATACAGTAAAGTCCCATGGCTTGATGGGACATGTCCCGGAGGTAATGGGATGTGAAGACCGTGGGATGTCTCCTTTTCGATTTCGACTCGCAGCCGAGTGAGATAGCTGTATTGGCTGTGAGAGCTCAAGCGTCCGACGCCCTTAGCTGGCCACTACAACTGTCGACCAGCTAAGGCCATCAGACGCTCAAGCTCTCACAGCTAATACAGCTATCTCACTCGGCTGCAAGTCGAAATCGAAGAGCGACATCAGTCGGCATTAATTTCTGCGCGTTCCAGCAATACAATGGCGATCTCCATGTCGTGTTTTGGTGATGCAATAATTAAATTGTTGTATCGAACGTACGTAACGTATTCTGACCGCAGTTCTTGTGTTTAGTTATTGTGTAAGTGATCCATAAGTAAAGCATGCATGTCAAAATGGATGTAATTGCCCCTTAATACAAGATTGCAGATGAGATGTATCATCAGATGAGAAGATAGGAGAGCGAAGTTTCAGGTCATCAACAAACTTTCCTTGGGAGACAATGCATTCGTAACAGGTCAAGTCGTTAAGAAAAATAATCAAGAAGAGTGGCCCGAAAACAGAACCCTTACGCACGTCACAAATGATATCCCTAGGTGAGGAAAACAACTGACCCTCCACAAATACGTGCTGAGAACCCCCCCCCCCCCCCTCCCACGAAGGCAGAGATCCAAGACAGCAAATGACCTTGCAAACCAAGAGAATGAAATTTGAAGATTCATAAGGGGCATGCAGCTTCTTCAAAGTGATGACTTGAAAGGGACTCCAGGGCCCGGAAGTGTGAACCCTCACAGAATTATACACAACGAGTGCTGTAGTTCACTCCCACCACATTCATTTCGTTCTTTTCGTTTTGTTGTGAAGTAATGCAGTGCTGTTGGTCAGGACTGCGTTCCTAGTGGCAGCCTTCTGTTGTTTTAAGCGCTTGTTCACTCCACATCTTGTCTCACCGATATAGACATCAAAGCATCCATCACAAGCAATCAGACAAAATGCCTTTCTTTGCTTTCGGAGCGTAGTGAGGGTAGTGTCTCCTTTTTGCTAGCTTCGACGGTACTTGACACTCGAGTCTTGCTCCTCGTACCATAGCTGTGCTGGACTACGGGTTGGGTTACAGGAACAATCTTACTATGGGTGCTGGCAGTCATTCAACTTTGATGTTCTCGCTTCAAGCACTTTAAGAAGCTGCGCCTGAAGCGAGAACAGCCGAATTGAACGACCTTGGCAAGGCAAGGGTGCCCTTATGGGTATTCCAGCTCCCCGAAGCTGGCGGAAATGGTCTTACAGCACCTTGACGAGCTAGTAGAGAGAGGAGTGCCACGGGTGAAAATATGGAAGAGGTTCGTGAACGACATGCTGGCACACAACAAAAAGAGAGTTGGCGGTGGTTAGAGAGAGAAGATTAACGAGTGGTGGAGCGATCTGACCTTTACGGACGAGAAAGAAAACGATAGAAAGATTGCCTACTTGGACATCATGCTAGAGCGAAAAACTGATGAAAATGTCACCTTTGGACCTTTAGGAAGATGATGGCAATTGGAGCGTGGTATCCCATACTTTTTGGGACATCCGACGGAGCAGCTGCATTCCATTGCCAAGAACGACTTCTCCAGACTAGCGTACAATTCTGGTGACTCACATCTGGCAGGACCACATCTTCAAAATGTAAAAGAGAGATTTCTCAAATTGGGCTACCCAGGAGGGCTGTTAAACCGATTTATTAAGAAAGCAAAAATGGAGAGGAGAAGGAGATGTGTGAGACGAAGGATAGAAGAGAAGAAAATGACTCTCCAAAAATTGGTCTTACCTTCCTGAATGGTTGGACAGATTGAATCTAGGACGTTTTCTGAAAGAAACGCATGGAGACTAACGTGAGGAATGCTAAGGGGTTGACGAAAGTCAAGGTTGATCCAGAAGAAGGCAGTCAACCCTGGAGGTAGAGGTAGACAAATTATGCAAAAAGACCAGCGTGACGCCGCCATGTGCAAGGAGGTGAATACGAAAGAGGGGGTGTGTTGGGTGCCATGAAGGAGTTGCAGTGCGATATATATTGGTGAGACTAGAAAGTGAGTACTGACTAGGCTCTGACCCAACACATGGGTAACACCAGTAACAAGGTTGAAGACAAAGGCATTGTGGCCCACTGGATTAGCACAGAACACATGATTGACTGGGTGGGATCAAGCAAAAGGCACCTACACTACTTGATCCCTCCCAGGTGTCAAACACAATATTCACCTTGAATCTTCATGGCCCAGGTAACCCCAATGTGTTACACTTAGTGAACCATGAACTAGACTCGATGCTGCAACGAGAGTGGAGGATTGAAAATCAGCATCCTGAAAAACTGCCCAGCAAATGCCAGAGGCCACACTCGCACACATTTGATTTTGAATGCAGTCAGTGATCCAAGATGTAAGTCAGAGTTTGAAAAAGCCCTTAGGTTTGCCTGAAAAAGTCAGCAACTAGTTGTTGAAAATTTTGCAAGATATGTGAGTTATATGAGAGTATTTTGAAAACATGCACACTTGGTGTGGAATTTAACATTTAAAAATTTAAATTGGCTTACAGTTTTGTTGTAGAATGGCACTTTTTTAATAAATAATTTCATTATATCACGATGTAAAGAAAGCTGGCTATAACAATATTTTTCTCAGGTTCCCATAAATTTGCTATAACAGGAAATGACTATTATCAAAATACAGAATTTAACTTACTAAACTACTTTCAAAAAATAATGAACACCAACCTTGTACGAAATTCATCGTCTTCGGCACCCCAACCAAAAAATCTATTGGCAAAGCCATTAACTTTTTCAAACTGCTCTTTTCTCATGGCAATTGCCCCACCAAACGTGCCGCAACTTTGTAACCTAAACAACAAAAAAAGGATTTAAGAAGTTTTCATCAGGTTCTCTTCACAGCCAAATTGTAAAAAAAAAAAATACATTAAAACTATGACATTTTAAGCAGCATTGCGTGGCAACAATTATTGATTTTTCAGCAGAATCAAATTTTCCCAATAGACAGCAGCCAGGAAAATGATTGTCAACGGCCACCACTCCACTGATCCAGCTTTTCCATGAAAATTTTGAAAACTTTTGCCGCGTAAAGCTTTACCCCCCAAAAAAATTTCTTACGCCACCACAAAAAAAAGATGGGTCTCAGCATTTACCTCTTCGAAAAAGTGACGAGGTCACGACGCTTTTTATTTTATTAGTATCTTTTTTCCTGTTTTTAATAGGGTTGTGCGATACTCAAAAAATTAAAGCAGAACCGAGTACGCAACCATTACTCAAACTTGGCTCGTTTTGTGCATCCATACTTGAAAAACTCGAATTTGGTGAAAATGCTATAACTTCGTTAATATTTTGACCAATTTTGACATTACGGTATACCAAATTTATCGTTTCGGCGAGAGCAAACTGGGGGTGCAAATTAAAAACCACTAGCTTATACCGTTTTGAAGTTATATTCTTAAAACTGAAACCATTTGTTCACATTGACTCATACCATCAGCTAAGCAGCCTCTTGTTATTTATTAAAACACAAAAAAATACTGCATAAATTCACATTACTGACACAAACATTGTCCAGCTAATTTTCAACACCCCTCAAGTGTCTTCGCTCATTCTTCTGCTGTTATTGAACCACTCTCAAATTAGAATTTAGCTGCCTTTGCAGTTTCTGGTATTTACTGATGTTTGTGTCCGTAATGTAAATTTATGCAGTATGTTTAGGTGTTACCTTGCAACGAGTTGACAATTTTCACAGTATGTTCTACAACGACGTATTTCGAACTTGTTTTTATGCTAACAAATAAAAATGAAACTTGCAAACAAACTATGTTCTCCTAATACTCAAAAACTTGGTTCGGCTCGCCTCGACTCCAATTAAAATTATTCGACTCGCACACCGTTAGTTTTTAACGGACAACAAATGTTCAGTGCTTTGATTTTTTAACATAAAAGAGATTGCTGCACAACCAACCAGTTGTATGTAGTCTTCCTGCGCAAGCCTTCATGGTCTAACTGTCTTTTTGGGACCGATTTGTCTTTTTTTTTCTAAATAACTTGAAAACCATTAAGCACTTTATTTAATACGCTAGCATTTGAAAGCTTAAAAAGACCGGTTAAAAATTGTCTAGTGGAACATCAAAATCTCTTAGTTCTTGACAAAATTGTGGGGAAAAACCAATACTTTAAAATAACGATAGGCCTATGTAAATAAAAAGTGTTGACCCACACAATACAAAAATAGGACCGACTTTTTAAAACGCAGAATTAGACTGTGGATCAGAGACATTGATTTTTCCCGGCCATCAATCACAACATTCCGCGGGAACAAGTTGCCGTTTTCCATGGCAAATTAAAAAAAGGTTATATTAAGGAGAAAAAGTTAAATTTTGGTGTCAGATCACTTGTTTTACTAATGAAAAGGTGCAGTTGCTTGTTCTCAACAATTTGTGTGCACGTCAACAAGCTACAATTCACATAAACGTATAAATGTATGCCTACACCTGCTATTATCAATGCCTAACTGTTGAAAAAAATTCTAAAATAACATAAAATCCGTTAAAATCCGTGAGTATTTGGGATTTTCACGAAAATGTCAACTTTCCGCGATTTCCGCAATTTTTAAAATGGGTCTCACACGTGGTAAGGTTGGCATAACACCAAGAAATTTTAATTAATTTTTTGAAAATCGCGGCGTAATAGAAAATCAGTCTCTGCTGTGGACCCAGAAAGCTGTTCCCAATTTTTTATTTTTATTATCTTGGTGACCTTACCACATGACTTTTTCATAGTAGACATATTTTCTAAAATAGGCAATGTTACTGTACTACTTCGAGAATTCTCGCTCTCATCGCTGTTACCATTCACTGAAAACAATTGTGGTGTCAGCAGGCAACAGCAATTTACGTCAATTCCCTGAAAAACATGACTGAGCTGGCACATAAAAACCATTAGTCCAGTCAAAATAGGACTTAAGATGGAATAAATTTCCAAAATCTGAAAACTTCGTATGGTTGTTCGGGGAGGTTTAGTAATGACTATATCAAAAGTCCTGATGATTTGGAGGTGAGCTGGCTTTGCTAGACAATAAATACTCCAATATAGGTGACTTTTTATTAGTTTTCCGTTAATACCTCGAAATCTGTGGGTCCTACCAAAAAAATGCTCCCTGCAAAAATTACCACAAAAATGATTCGCTTCATTTTTTTCTCTAGCACCAGTAGTGTACGAGATATTCGAGTTCGAAAATTGAGAACTCTTTGAAATTGGCAGAGATCTGCTGTATGTGCTGTGATCCGGTGAACACACCCTAACCTCATTTAATGTACTACACGATCATATAACATCAAATATTTATTTACTATATGTACAGTTATTACATCAGGTCCCTACAGTACATATAACATCACATCGTAACATCAAATCAAGTTGAGGTCAAAGTCTTCCTCCTGAAGGTTATCGTCCTCAACAGCTGGTGTCAGACTATTCAAACAGTCAGCGTGGCAGTTGTGGCAGATAGCAGTGCAACTCGTGCTTATTTTCCTGCACCTTCACTTGTTTCCACAATATGTGGTGCATCTGCAAAATATGAAGTTGAGACAGCCTCAGGGTCTACCGAATCTTCCAGAGGCACGAGATTGCCATCCTGCCCAGGCTCCCAACCCCAAAGGGCAGCTAGCTGGTAACTCATTACCCATCCATATTTGCTGTTGATGGAAAACACGACCCGAGCTATAGCTGCCGCTTTTGTTGGGGGGGGGGGGGGGGGTTGTACCTCCGACGTCATATTGGTGAAAGACTTTGTGAGGTCATGGTGCCTATTCAAGTTGAGGGACGTAGTAGCACGAGCTCTATATCGAGTAAAGAAAAGACTGATCTGCTCCGCCACCTGTTGACTTGGAAGGTGCAGGAGTGGTTGAACAGATCTGCAGATCTGCTACTCAGTGTAATGACGACTAAAATGTGACCTTTTGCTCGTGTACTCCCTCCTACATCACCAATGCGGCATAAATTATGGTCACTTCTTTGAAATAAGAATTGACAGTGCAACCAAGGAACATCCCCTCAAATTGATACAACCTAAGGCCACGCTGAACGGTAGAAAGTTCTTTTTCTCATCCAGAGTGGCGAGTGTGTGGAATGGTTTACCGTCAGACGTGGTTCTGGCACCGAATGCTGGTGCTTTCAGGCGTGGCCTGGTATCGCAGTGGAATTATTTGAACAGTCATGTTAAGTACTTTTGATTGCCTCTATACATTATTGATTTTTTTTATGTCTTTTTGTTACTATTTTTACTTTCTTTTCCTTTTGGTGGGGTGTCAGCGATTTTCAATCCTTCCCTATCCAGTTACATGTATGCGTGTGACAAAGTTACAACTTACGTCGTAACAGCAGTTTGTAACCTGCTACTTTCTCCTTCCTGAAGGAAGCTTGTCTTGTCACACACTGTGAATGCATGAGCAAATAGTATGACATCTTTGAGGCCATTCCGTTGCTGTTGGGTTGAAGAAATTACGTGTTCCTACCTGTCTACAACCTGGCTTGCATAAGAATATATTTCGGTGTGTAGCTCTCAGAGCTATAAGACGAAATATATATCTACGTCTTCTCCAACAATGGCTCCAACAATGTCCTTTTACTCGCTTTGGCGATGGACCTCCTGACAATTAGAGTGTCAGCATCATTAGGTCTTTGAAGGGCTTTACTCCTCTGCCATTTAATTGCCCTCTGCCATTTAATTGCAGGAATAACTTGATCAGCCCGAACTTATGTTTGTTAGATT
The DNA here is from genome assembly GCA_023313725.1 of Lithobius niger. Classification (NCBI taxonomy): domain Eukaryota; kingdom Metazoa; phylum Arthropoda; class Chilopoda; order Lithobiomorpha; family Lithobiidae; genus Lithobius; species Lithobius niger. The sequence continues at coordinate 10,474 of JAHWFP010202776.1, forward strand.
GAAACTGATGTAGCATAGGCAGAACACAGATTTTTCTTGAGTTTGTAGAGAGCTCTTCCTACTAAACGTCCCTCAACTTGCGTAGGTGCTGTGCCACTCTAGATGGAAAATGAGCTACCAGCTGCACTTTGGGATTGGGAGTGTAGGCAGAATGGCAATCTAGTGCCGTCTGCAACCAAAGATGCTGTTGCCCCAGAAGCTGTCCTCGACCTCATATTTAGCAGATGCAATACAGGTTGTGGAAACAAGTGTGTGTGCAGAAAAATAAGCGTGAGTTGCACTGCTATCTGCCACAACTGCCACGGTGACTGTGAATAGCCTGATGCCAACCGTTAAGGACGATAACCTTCAGGAGGAGGACGTTGACTTCGACTTGATGTTATTGTATATGTATTTGATGTTACGATTCGATGTTATATACAGTAAATAAACATGTATAGTGGTAAATAAGTGGTTGATGTTGTATGATTGGTATAGTAACTTGAAGGTGGTTAGGGTTCGTTCACCTAATCTATGTACACCCCGTACACCAGATCTCTGTCAATTTCTGAGATTACTCAATTTTCGAACTCTAATATCTCGTAAAGTACTGGTGCTAGAGAAAAAAATGAATAGAATCAACAAGTTTGTGGTAATTTTTGTTCCCTTTAATTTTTGTAGGGAACATTTTTTGATAGATCCCACAGATTCTGAGATATTAACAGAAAGCTAATAAAAGTCACCTATTTTGGGGCATTTTATGGCCTAACGAAGCCAGCTCACCTCCAAATCATCATGACTTTTGATATAGTCATTACTAGACCTCCCCGAACAACCTTACAAAGTTTTAAATACCGAAAAATCGGTCGACTCAGCATTTCTACTTTGGTTCAAGTTCATGACTTATACTCACAGTTTGATCATGCAAAACCAAAAGTCGAAGATCTTCAAAGGTTTTCCCCTCGAAACGTGCGAATTTTCGACAACCTTTACTGGTTGTCTTCGTCAGGCAGTGGGTGCCGGTGGCTTCGTCAGGCAGTGGGTGCCGGTGGCTTAACTGCCTGACGGAGACAACCAGTAAAGGTTGTCGAAAATTCGCACGTTTTGAGGGGAAAACCTTTGAAGATCTTCGACTTTTGGTTTTGCGTGATCAAACTGTGAGTATAAGTCTTACAAAGTTATTGTGATAACCATATACTCAAAATTTAATCAGCCCCAGCCATATTGACCATCAAGATCATCAAACAAAACAAAAATCTTTTAACAACTTACGTGTATCTAAAAGTATTCAGCGAGGTAATCAGATGCCTAGGTTGGCGAGAACAGCCGTAGATATTGAGTAGATTCTCCGGCAATAAATCCACATCGTGAAAAATAAAGCAGTCAAAACCATTGTCTAAAGCCAATGCTTCTATAAAGCCCACATTGAATAATTTGGCTCGGTTAAAAGGCAGGGCATCACTCTGAAAATAAATAGTTTAAGTCAACAAGGACTTCAGGTGCAGGCGTACTGACGGTAAGGCATACACACACACTGTTGTAGGCATCTGCTGATAACCGGATTCGGTGATCTGCGGCTATCAGTTGTGCCGATATTGAATATCTACAAGCAAATACATAGGAAGAGGAAAAAATCTAGGTAAGCTATTGATAAAAAAACGAACACTTTTTCCATCAGAAAAAGGAAAATGCAGTTCAGGTTACTGTTAGTCCACTGAATTTTTGGAGAAGTAACCGGTAAGCAACGGTAACAGTGGAAATTTGAATACATTTTGCTAAAAAACTAACACTTTTTCCACCAGAAAAAGGAAAATACAGTTCAGGTTACTGTTAGCAAGGTAATATGGTTAGTCCTTTGAATTTTCGGTGAAGTAACTGGTAAGCAACGGTAACAGTGAAAATTTGAATACATTTTGCTAAAAACCCAACACTTTTTCCACCAGAAAAAGGAAAATACAGTTAAGGTTACTGTTAGCAAGGGTAATATGGTTAGTCCTTTGAATTTTCGGAGAAGTAACGTTCTCCTTCTTCAGAAATGTCCCTCCAAGCATACTTAACGACTTCCTCACATGGTTGTTACATGGAATTTAGAAACGGTGGTTCGATGGCTGGCCCACTTATCTTTATATTCAAGGATCTTATTAAGTACATTTGTGAGGAAGTCGTTAAGGACGTTTGGAGAGACATTTCTGAAGAAGGAGAACGTTACTTCTCCGAAAATTCAAAGGACTAACCATATTACCATTGCTAACAGTAACCTGAACTATGTTTTCCTTTTTCTGGTGGAAAAAGTGTTCGTTTTTTAGCAATATGTTTTCAAATTTCCACTGTTGCCATTGCTCACCGATTTTTCAAAATCTAGATAACCCACATTCCCACTTCGAAATGGTTAGTAGCAACTGTGCACACATACACCATTGTCCAAGGAACATCTAACGATAGTGGAGCGAATGACTTTGATAGCATCGCTCAGGGTCAACCAAACCAAAATTATTACATATAAATGCAGAAAGGCTGGTAACCGGATACTAACAAATAAAATAAAATAAACTTTAGTGCAAACAATAAACAAAAAAGAAATAAACAAGAAACTGGTATCGACAGAGTTTAGAAAGGGTGAGTATTAGGCTACAAAGCCAGTTCTACCTAACTCAAGGGCGAGGTGGTTGCCAGGGCAAGTTCTCGGAACAAAAACACAATCACCGGATTTGCAACACTAAGCATATCACTGAGCTCTAACCTGATATCATGACGATTAAAGGTAAAATAAAACAATACCAGCATGCAAAAATATACTGCAGATAAGCACATCGCCGCTTTGAAATGGCAGTTGCTGACCGATGGCTGCAATCTATAGTTTTCATAGTATCACAACCCTTAAAATTGACAAATTTAGCAATAAACGGAAAAACAAGATGGTGCCAATATTCAAGCATAGACGAGAAATTTAACCCGGTATATCATTCCACTTCTTCCAGTCCTATGCAGAGACCTAGCGATAGATGCTGCTACTAAAGCCTCTGTTAATGCTTTTGCCTCCGAAGCCGCTGAAAGGCAAAGCATTATCAGATGTATTAGTAGCCGGAACTACCGCTAGGGCCCCACATGGGACTGGAAGGAGTCGGATGCTGTTTCTAGTTAACTTTCTAGTCTATGAGTCAAGTTTGTTTCTTTCACAATTTAACATGATTGGAATCAAGCTGCTCTTGCCCACAGAGATCTCTAGACAGACAGTCTGTCTAGAGATTTCTGTGGACGAGAGCAGCTTGACTTCAAGTGATCAACTCCCATTAACAGGATTAAATGTTAGGTGTCTAACGTACAGTAGAATGGAGACCCAAACAAGCAGTAGTTCCATTCAACAAGCTTAATGAAACCAGTCCGGTTTTGAGCTTGTTAAGTTTAACAGGCAGACAAAAATTCTTAAGTTTCAAGTTTAGAGTTATCAACAGTACATTACATTTTTTTCTATTATTCCTGCGACTTAATTATTTTGCAGCTATAGTAAAAATCCCATTTTAAAACCTTTGCTTCGACCTCCGAAACTGGCCATTACTGAAAGTGGTTTGGGGAGGTTAATTGCCTGCAATCACAATGAAGGAATGAGAGCAATAGTTCCGATTGTGACTTGAAGGGCTACCGCCAGAACAATGAATATCCAAACCTAATGTGAGCTCAACTACTGGCTACTGGCACAATAGCTGTGCTCAAAACAAACCTTTCATTTGTACAGGACTACTTCACTGCCAGACAACAAAAACATGCCGTAGTGGTCATAATCCAAACGTGTTTTGAGTAGCTATTGTACCTAGATAGTCTGATTTGCACTACGTTTGGACATTCCTTGTTCTGGGAAGGCCCTCTCTAATTAGAGATTACTCTCACTCTCCCCCTTCACTGCAGCACGTCTAGTGTGGTTGACCTTGAAGGACAGCTTCAAGATCATTCACTCCACCATCATTAGAGGACAGCTTCAATAATATTCATTCCACCATCATTCAAGAAGGACGGCTTCATTAAAATGGCAAATTTCTGAATATTTTGTGAAAATGGAAGTTCGGATAATCAGGGTGTTTGGATAATCGGGGTTCGGATAATCGAGGTTCTATTGTATTATAATCAGCTCTAAGAAAAAGAAGTTCTAACTCGACTAAACACTAAAAGTATTTAAGTCAGAGTGAACACAAATAGCAGATTTGTTTAGGCGGACTACAAACACTTTTCAAAGTTTTTCAGCTAAAACATAATCTAAAAATAATTCAACGTCAACACTTAATTGCCTGGTGAGTAAATTTTAAACTCTACTCAGAAACGGAACAATTTTAATACATTATTTTTAACTCTAATTTTTGAAACCATGGAATTGCAACTATACCTGCTCTGCGATGATTATAGTATAATCCAGCTGCTGCATTGACAGGAAATGATGCATATACCACAAAAAAGCTTGCAGTTGATCTGGGCGTCCACGGTAAGGCACTATAATAGCCACCTTGATCTGTGGCTGACAGGGGGCAGTGGGGTGTCCATGACCGCCAGGAGAAATATCAAACCTCGATGTTAGAATTTCTAGGTGCTCTTCAGTGATCGTCCACGGTTTCTGAGGAACAGATGGTACTGACAAATAAAAAAAAAAAAGGGAGGACTTTTGTTATCGTGTCTAGGCAGGATTCTGACTTGGAGGCGTTCAGTCATAAAAGTCATTAAAAAATAAAATCAATAAACAACCTGACAAAGCAATATATTTCTTTTTGTTTGAGAGTCTACATTTGTTGAAGTTGGATTCTAATCTACACTGCATTAAACACTGACGTAATGATACATTAAAGGGCAATTACATCCATTTTGACATGCAAGTTTTACCTTTGGATCACTTACACAATAACTAAACACAAGAACTGCCGTAGGAATACGTTACGTACGTCCGATACAACAATTTAATTACTGCATCACCAAAACACGACACGGAGACCACCACTGTTTTGCTGGCACGCGCAGAAATGAATGCCAACGATGGTACTTATCAATTTCGACTCGCAGCCGATTGAGATAGCTCTGTTGGCTGTGAGTAGCTCAAGCGTCTTCGGGTTTCTCCCACATACTGAAGACAACTTCACGTGAGACTTACTGAACATGCAGGTGCTGTCTCCAGGTTGGACCGTAAAAATGGCGTCGCCGAAGACGCAAGAAAGTCATCACATCCCATTGCATGGGAGAAGACAAAAATCTTGATTAAAACCAATGTCTTGAAGGACAACCATATCCGAGCATTGGAGTCTATAGCCATCAAGCATTTTGAACTTAATACTCCTCCACTGATGAAGATAGCTAACCCAAGCTTTTGCAACATTAACCATATAGTTGGGGCGGAACTGGGCGTCGCTTTGGACAAAAATTGTGGTATCCAGATCGAACGCACGACGAAGATCAGTGGTACTGAAGACTTAGTGCCGAGTTTCGAATGTTTTCTAGCAGACGATTGTGATGTGATGCTGTGCTTTTTCGTTTTTACGTTATTTTTGTTGGTCTGAAGAAGACGACAGGACTCGCCGAAAATTTACAGTGGACTCTGAAGTTTGTCAGAAGTGTTCGACTGGGGTAGTAGTGTGTATTTTGAATTTTATTATGTCTTTGAATTACCACTGTGTCCGACGGTTACCCATTTTTACCTATAGTTATCATGCTCGTTCATCCACTATTTCGTGAGTCGCTTGAAAATTCATCTCTAAGGATGAAACGAAATCCCGGATTGGATGGGCCTCGAGTGTTCATCAAAATGGCGTTATTTTTAACATGTTGCTGGATTGCAAGGAATTCCAGTCCCCTCACGCGCCTATCATATGGGACATTTGATTTTAGAAGTGTGGTAGTTCTTCCCCAGCCAATCTCGTGCTTTGTCATCATGTGATGGGTAGCGATGCTGTTGTTATATACTTCATTCCCCGTGTTAACCATATGCTGTCCTACCCTCGTTCGGGCGCCCTTCCTTAGTCTCACCTATGTAAACAGGAGGCCACGCCAGGCATGAGCGCAGATTTCAAACGCTGATTTCCACAGTGGCAATGTAGTTGACAAAAGTTTGAGTTGTGTAGGTTAGGCCTGATGAAGACAGACATCGTCGGTCTGTTAAAAATTCGCAAGAATACTGGTACTTTGATTCTGAAATTTGATTCTGAATACTGGTACTTTTGATTCTGAAAATGTGCGTAACAATCTGTTCTCAACAATCGACTTATCAAGATAGGCTAATGTGAAATGTAAAAAGCTTTACGAGTAGCAAAGTCGGATCAATAATGATTCCAGATACACACTGTTACACAGTACACTTATTGAGGGTACATTTAGCAAGATTAAGAGTTAAGGAATTGTGAAAAGCTGAATCCCTTTTCTAATTCTGTAATAAAATAAAATACTGCTTGTACACGTCTTGATTATCATAGTCAAGGACACAACATTAAGGGCACACTTCTATTTCATTGCGACATAATCTCCAATGAACCACCACGCACCCAGGTGAAACCATCATGCACCTAGGTGATTTTTACAGAACATCTGGTGTCGAATGCATTAAAAAAATTGAAACCTAGCAAGTCTTGTGGACCTGACGGGTTTACGACTCACCTATTAAACCAACTGGGAAATGCAATATCATACCGCCTATCTATTATCTTCTCTTTTTCCTTTGCACAAAAAAAGCTCCCCAGCATATGGAGCAGGGCAAACGTAATACCGATTGTAAAAAAGGGGTCTCCCTCTGATCCATGTAACTATCGACCAATTGCCCTCACATGTGTGGCATGTAAGCTCATGGAATCGATCATATGGGACAAGATTTTAAATTTCTTTAATGAACATCCAGTAATTAGGGATAGACCGATATTAATATCGGTATCAGTATTTACAGATATTATCGGTATTTTTTGTGTATCGGTATCGGATCTGTATCGGTGTTTATTTACCGATACGACCAACTTCCGTGCACGCTGGCTACTCCACCTAGCTTGTGAGAAACCTTTCCTGCATAGCATCACTTGTATCCCATGACGTCATCTGGACAGCAGCTTAGTGAATTCAACGTGTGTGCATTGCCAGAATCAGGGCAGGGCTTCTTGGGATTAGGCCTATCTGCAGTGTACTCTGGGTTTTTTTTTTTACATTTGAAGGAACACTTGCGGATCTGCCACCACTGAGAAAAAACAATTAGAAATTTAATTTTCTTGCACACCAGTTTCATAATGATGAAGTATGCGTTTGACTTTCTGACGCATTGACTTTTTTTTAAAAAATCGGTATCGGTATATCTGTATCGGATCTGTATCGGATCGGCGTGTGAGGGGAAAATCGGTATCGGATCGGTATTTTTCTGTATCGGTCGATCCCTACCAGTAATTAGTGATGATCAATTTGGGTTCCTTCCGAATAGATCCGCGACCCACCAGCTGCTGGCGGTTTTGGATAGATGGACCTTCGCATTGGATATTCGGGCCACCCTGGATGTCATTTATTTCGATTTTAAAAAGGCTTTTCAGTCGGTTGTTCATAGAAAACTTCTTCTTAAAATTAGTAGCTGTGGTATTGAAGGTAACCTAAAAAACTGGCTTGCAGCTTTCCTTGCGGGGTGCACACAGAGGGTGATGGTTAGGATGTGTGTTCACAATGGAAACCTGTCCCCTGTGGTGTGCCGCAGGGTTCAGTTCTCGGACCCATCCTTTTTGTAATCTACATAAATGATCTTAGGATAGGAGATGCTTGTACCTTCGGATGGAGTTCGCAGACGACCTAAAGATCGGAGCCGAAAATTTATCTTCTCTCCCGTCACCCGAATTGGATGCCCAGATTCAGGGTTATTGCATGGTCCCGAAGGTGGCAGCTCCCAATCTCGAACCAAAAATGTTCCTCATTTCATGTGGGAACTGCAAATAAGTGCCCCCAGTACTTCCTTGATCAGGAGACATTACTCCAAACTGAAGAGGTTAGGGACCTAGGAATTTGGTTCACTACGAATTTGAAAAACTGGCTTGCAGCTTTCCTTGCGGGGTGCACACAGAGGGTGATGGTTAGGATGTGTGTTCACAATGGAAACCTGTCCCCTGTGGTGTGCAGCAGGGTTCAGTTCTCGGACCCATCCTTTTTGTAATCTACATAAATGATCTTAGGATAGGAGATGCTTGTACCTTCGGATGGAGTTCGCAGACGACCTAAAGATCGGAGCCGAAAATTTATCTTCTCTCCCGTCACCCGAATTGGATGCCCAGATTCACGGTTGTTGCATGGTCCCGAAGGTGGCAGCTCCCAATCTCGAACCAAAAATGTTCCTCATTTCATGTGGGAACTGCAAATAAGTGCCCCCAGTACTTCCTTGATCAGGAGACATTACTCCAAACTGAAGAGGTTAGGGACTTAGGAATTTGGTTCACTACGAATTTGAAACTGTCCTTACACTACCAGAAAGTTGCCACTGCAGCATTCCGCCGCTCCAGGATTGTAAATAGGTGTTTTTTTTTATCTGGGTGTATTGCCACCAGGATTTGGGCGTTCAAGGTGTTTGTGCGTCCTATCTTGGAATATGCTACACCTGTATGGTGCCCCTACCAGCCCAAAAATATTGACCTCTTGGAGAAAGTCCAGTGCCGTTATACAAAATATCTCCCTGGATTCCGGGAAATTGTTTATTGTGAAAGACTTGTAAGATTGGGTCTGGAGTTGCTTGAATTGCGACGTATAAAAGCCGACCTCATACTTACACACAAGATACTTCATAATTTAATCGGCATTGACCTTCCGTTTTTCGATCCTGCACAACGCCTTATTTGTACACGCGGTCAGGAGTGGAAATTAGCCATACCTGCATCAAACCTTGACTGTCGCCGGCATTTCTTCTCGGTTCGCGTGGTTCCTATTTGGAATGCACTCAGTGTAAAGACTGTGTCTGCACGGTCGGTTTCGACCTTTCGTAGGTTGCCTGATGAGGAACCGCTTCACGTATTTCTGAAACGTCCATTACTCCAGGACACCTAATGTTTTTTTTTTTCCTCACCAGCAACCCCCCAACCCTTCTTCACTTTGAGAACTGTGTTGGTGGTTTCATGCCCTTCCGTCTTCTTAAAATAGACCTATTTTTAAAATTTTTTAATGGCATGTAGGCCGGTGTGGTAGTCCAGCCACCCTATTCTATCAGGTTGGCCTTTGATTTTTATATATGTATATTTTTTATTTATTGTTTTTTTAAGTGATGACAAATCCCACTATCTGAGTGCTTTAGTTTTTAGTATTCACTGTAGCATGCAATTTTTTAGCACTGTTTATATTTTTTAATTGTACAGTATCATTTTGGGCCTTTTAACACTTTTCACACCCTTCCCATGTCCTGCAGGTTTGGCGATGCTGATCGGGGGTCTTTGAGTCCCTGGCAGGTCTAACCTTGGTGGTAAGGCATTCGTGTCCCCAAACCTCTTACCATCATTATTCCTTGGCCGTTTTATGTACACTGTATTTACGTGTAATTGTGGCTGGTTGTTAGTGACTCCCCAGTCCTTACCAAACCCCATTGCTATCGCAACAAATATTATTATTATTATTATTATTATTATTATTATTATTATTATTATTATTATTATTAT
>JAHWFP010202776.1:20082-45687 GCA_023313725.1 Lithobius niger
ATTATTATTATTATTATTATTATTATTATTATTATTATTATTATTATAAGACATACTCCATGAACTTTAGACTTCGAAAAACAAGTATGTACTTTTAACCTTTTAAAGTACTGTTGTGCTCCTTGCTTTATATGCGATGAAATAGTTCTGTAACGATTCACATGAAAAACTTGAAATACTTGAAACATTCGAGTTTTCACACAGTGGGAAGAGCCGAGCTTGAGCCCGAGCCACAACTCAATTCGATTCAAATGTTTCTCGTTTTGCACGTCTCTAGCACAAATAGTTTAGGTTGTAGACAGCGTTGTATAAGATGTCTGAATAAGAAAAAAACACTAGTTTCGCGATTCCAACTCAGGTCCACATTTTCATTCTGATCCGACGGATTTAATAAATTTTGACATGTGTCAAAGCCTTATCGGGCGGTGGGCCTACACAACAAATTTATTTTAATATTATTAAAATATGGTGGCAGTAATAAGACACCAAAACTTCCGCTTTTAAACCACGGGAAACTGGGGTCAAACCACACAATAACTCCTACTGCAGTTATAAAGTTCTTACTTGGGCATAGTTATTCTGTTCAAATTAAAATTGTTTTGAAAAGCAATGAAAAGTCATGGTAAAATTTACTAAATGGAAATTGGAAATGCAGCCTATGCCTTTGTTCACTGATGCTATCCAAACAGCTGGACGTAGAATTATTTGTTTTGCGCAGTAACCTATATTCGCAGGACGTTGACAGACACATGCAAACGCACACAACACAAACAAAGGCAGTTTACTTACATTCTCCATCATTAACTAATGCGCAGGGAGGAGTCCCTTTAGTCCTAGGAAGTGTCACAACTTGAGCAGGAATTTCTGCTGCTGGTACAAAGCTGAAACAAATAAAACGGGAAAAAAATTGTTATAAGAGCTTCTATGCCATTGTAAGGGACTACTGTCAGCGGCAGCCTAATTAAAAATACCGTAGCGATTTTTACTCTAAAAGCTCATATCGATAAAAATGTCAGTCCAGACAATTCAACGCACAATTTCAGATTACAGGAATCTCACCAGATTCTTGCGAATTTTTAACAGACAGTATTCCTCCGCCTTCGTCTGGCCCTAAGAGATTTTGTAGAGGTTGTAACTACATCGTTTTGAACATCGTGATCCGATTTCGTATCACGATGTCCAAAACGATGTAGTTACAACCTCTACAAAATCTCTTAGTGCCTGATGAAGACGGACGAATACTGTTTGTTGAAAATTCGCAAGAATCTGGTGAGATTCCTGTAATCTGAAATTCTGCGTTAAATTTTCTGGACTGACAGTTTTATCGGCAGCCTAATATGTTGACACTTAGGCCTACGTTTGCATGTTTTTTTTTTTTTTGGTTGAATTTGTTTGAACGATAAGCCTATTTACGAAGCAAGTTAAAAGAGAGATGAATCGGTTATCGAATATCGGCACATTTTTGTCTACATCATTCACTGGAGCATTGGTATCAAACAGCACAGTTTAAAACGTAACAAGGCTAGGAATTCAGACACAAGGTCTACACAACTCTGGGATCAAAAGGGTTCCCACTAAAAATCATACGTACCATTCCTAACTATTTCCAACACTATTCCTGTATCCAATAGCCTACTATTTCCTGCAAAAAACTTAGTGCCTCTCCTCACACGACTTGTTTCTAGCCAAACAACGAAATTTCTTTTCCGAGCTTGTTGTAGCAGGGTTCGTACTCCCTGTCAACATAAAATTCCTGGACTCTTCCAGGATTTTTTGGTGAAAATTCAAGGATAACAAAAAAATAATTACAGATACATAAAACAATTAAAACTTTGACCGAAACGCATTCACAAATTCAACCCAACTTAAACCAAGGGTGAGAAACACTGGTGCTGTAGTTGCTACAATTCGATTGGTGCAGCGATTTTATGTATAGTTCCTATACACATGAAGTATGACACTTTATTTTTATTATTTAGGTTTTTTTTTCAAGTTTTGTGTTTCTCAACATTGCATGATTACACGATGATTTCCAACATGAAAAACAGAAATGCGACTTTCTGTTACATGAATTTCCAGGATTTGAGGCCTTATTCACGTCTTTCAAGCACCTTGCCAGCCCTGGATCTTTATTTTCATTTCCCAGGATATTCCCAGGTTTTCAAGGACCCATACGAATTCTGTGCTAAGCGGCAGCCGTATGTCACACACGCTGCAAAAATCTGGCTCGTTCCGATTACCTTTTGACTTCATGTTGTACTTTGGCGCCCCCCCCTCCCACCTATAATTATGGGAATTTCTCGATGAACAAAGGCTATCTCTGATATCAGTAATTTTTAACTTAGCCTAACACACTGCGGCTTTAAAAACACCATAATGGTTTCTACTGTGAAAGTTAATGATTTCTTACAAAAAACCGAAGAAACGGACGCTCAATTTCACAACGACAGGCATTATTTTTTTTTGCACAGTTGTTGACCCTCAGATTTCGAATTTCGTGTCGTGCGTCGCAAAATTCAAATCTGAGAGACAACAAATGTTAAAAATAAGCAAACACAGCGTTCCTACAAGACTGATGACGACTGACGTCAGTAAATAAGTCTGTCGAAAATTCGCAAGACACTGTAGACGGGAATAGTGATGTTGTTGTGAAATTGAGCGCCTGTTTCGTTTTTAAAAATTTCCCGAGAACACAACGCGGAGCTATAAATTTCAACCTTTTTCTTCAATTTATATACATACATTTTTTTTTTACCTCATTTGTCGCATAGCTACACAAAAACGTTTGTCTTGCAACTTCCGAATTATTAAAAAAATTGTCCGTCTGATGATCCACCGACTCCATTATGACTGATAATTTCAAATGAAAACCAACTATTTACTAATATAGGCTATTATTTTAAAATTGTTTATCTCGTATTTGGTGCCCCAGTCGGGTGGCCCTTAAAATGCGTCTGAACTAGCAAATTAAATTCTAATGCTGAATCAACTCCGTTGACAGTGCCAAAAATGACGCATTATTTTTAGTGCGGCGTCACATTTGGGATTGGCATTTTTGGCATTAGATTAGCCTAGGCTATTTCAAAAACACCATAACGATTTTGAGTGCTTTGAGAGTTAAATTCACAATTTTGATGGTTAGTGAAAAAAAAATTGCCACTACTATGCGAGTTCTAGTATTGCATTTTAGAGATTGTGCGGGAAGACGGCCAAAATCTATTTGCCTAACTGAAAGTACTAACACAATGCAATGCAATTTTTACAGCCTTAATTAGGCTACATGTCTACTGTAGCTGACCTGCCACTTGTAGGCAGTCATGTATCTACCCTTGTATTCAACCTACGTTCAATGTCCTCCTTGTAGTGTGATCCACAAATTATACAATATTTTTGTGATATTGCCATGAATAACTCTTTCACATGTGTGGCAGTGAAATTTGTACGAGGAAATAGGGCTACTGAAGAATATAACTGCTGCCCGCGGTAGTATTTGAAATGAAATGAATGAATCCGCAGAAATTAAATTCCTCAACGGAAAAGACCCAAGCTAGACAAATGTGTTTCACTGAAGACAACGCAACTATGCTTTCAGAAAATTATTTACAATGAAGGGAAAGACGTGAATGATAAGGACCCTTTACCGCGGATTTATGCTCCTGATCTGCTTTGTGTAAATTTCCCGGTCAGATTAGAAAAAGACAAGGAAGTATAATTCAGGATTTGGGCTTTTCTTGCCGTATTAAAAACCAAAGCTTGTGTTGCCACAAATTGCCCAGTTTTAACTTTAACTTGTGTGGGTGTCCTCCACCAACTACTTTACCACGGGTTTCACAGAGCATGCTTCAAAGACAAAACTTTATCCGTTGCATAGCAACTACGCAGCAAGTGGCCATCTTGCTGCAGGTAAAAACAATGGCGTCTTTAGTCAAGCCAAAGCTGAGACAGTGGATTTCTTCAGAATAAAAAAGGGTAACTTTTGGGATTTGTTGGCAGCAGCACCAATATTGAGTAGGCTGAATCTTTTCCTTTCCGATTTACAACCTTAATTTACGTTTTTCAGTCTTGCTGCTTGGCCAGGCTTGGAGGGGCCTGCATTCCACCGAGCTGAATAATAAAAGTAGCGTTGCTTGTCAATAAGGAGGGAATGTTTAACACACCTACTCTCAAATTAATTGCTAAAGATTTAAAAGAAACGTGACTGTGGAGATTAGGTCGCATGAGCACCCATTGTAAGGAATGACAAGAACCATCTTGATAATGCGGCAGCCACAGTGTTTAATTTCTAATTTGAAAAGTACCGGAACTGTTACTTGCTTGCAGAGGAAGGAGGGGAAGCGGCAGTTCCATCCCCTCACAACCACACCTAGGAGGTGTGGGGGAACACCGTAAGCTCCTCTGCGGGGTCCAGGGCAGAGCCCAAAATTCTTTAATGATTTTACGTATTTCAACACCTATCCTGATGTATGGAAGATACCTTTTTTTTTTTTTATTTACACGCCTGTACAATATGTTATTTTGTTTCACCGTTTGCTATTTTGATTTATTTTTGGGGGACAATGAGGCTTGCCCCTCCTGTGCACTGCAACAGCAGTGTCATAATAAATATTGTTGACGCACGATTTCAAAATCTGAAACAAAAATAAAACTAATGCAAAGTTTTATTGTTGATACATCACAGATCTTATTTTATTTTGTTATCGCTTTAACACTTACAAAACGCCAAAAAGTATCATCAACAATTCTTGCTACAACACCGGCTCCCCAGCACGAGACGAGCAAGAGAAAATGGAAATGTGGGCCTAGCAGATCGCAGCTACAGAAATACGTCAATCACTCAGCCTAAGCAACATTTTAGTTTTGTTACAATGACTGAGATGGAATTAAATCAAATTCACTAAATGGTATGGTGATTTTTAATAGGTTTTAGGATGGTTTAAATTTAATTTAAAATACCTAAAATTTCCGAAAGATGAGACTTTTCAGTACAAGTGAAAGGCTGACCTTAAAAGAACCAGAACGCCGTTCTGGCTCAAATTAAGCCCTGGGCAGCCACGTCCGACGGAAAACAAAAAACATGAATTTTGCTCGCAGAGCAATTTCTGCTCTCATGTATAGGAACAGTTGGTGGAAAGTTGATGGTTGTTAATCCAAAAACCTATTCGTAATCAAAAATCTTACTGCAAATCCAATATCTGCAGTTCAAAACGCACTACCAAAATTAAAACTGAAGCCCAATCACAGCAAAAAACAGATAAAAACAGGAGCTTTCGCCCAGTCTTACTGGGCTTTCTCAACCAAAATTGTTCAAGCATCCACTAAAACTTGCGAATTTTCGACAACACTTGTACTGGATGTCTTTCTAAGGCTACAGTCTAAGAGCCTTGCACCATATTGTCCTCACTCCAATACTCCACTACTCTCACAACCTTTTTTTGCAAGGAAGTTTGTTGGAAACTAAATGCCTGTCGAAAATTCGCTTTTTGAATATCACAATACTGAGAAATATTTATTCACTTTTGGGTTTGAGCGTCTTTGAAGAAGAATTTTATAGATACAAACATCCAAAGTAAAATGGTGAGTTTTTTCATGAAAGTTTGTTGGAGTAGTGGAGTACTGGAGTATGGACAATATGGTGCAAGTCTTTTTATTGTCGCCTAAGGTAGTCAACAAGTACCAGTGTTGTCGAAAATTCTCAAGTTTTAGTGATAACTTGAACAATTTTGGTAGTGCGTTTTGAGTTTTTTGATTACGAGCATCAACTAATGTAAAACAGCCGAACCTTCAGTTTTTCAAATTAAGTACACCTAGTTGTTTATATGGAACTGGTCCTCGATTTAGAACATGAGAAGCGTGCATGCAAAATCTACCGTATCCTGGTGTCTAGGATAGTGGTTGCAGCGGTTAAACGTGTAACCGATAACCGTAGGAAGTTCGGTTAAACGGATTTTAATTTCCGTGTTCGAGTAAACGTAATCTATTTAAAGACCAACACAGCTGTGATGAACACGCAGCACGACTTGCCTTAGTTAAAGCTTGACCTTCACTCCCCCATTACCAGCGGCCAAACTCCTAAAGTAGACTCGTCCATTGTCCAAGCAACCCAGAGTATTTCGCGCGCATACTTTCAACTGAGCTGTCAATCACGATCGTCAATTGTCATAGCTCCGTCTCTCTTTCACCACGTGCGCAAGTCAGGTAATATTTTTCCTAAAAAGCCACCAAGATCAGATGTTTGGAAGCACTTTAAGAAAGTGTCTGCTGATACTATTAAATGCAAATTGTGCGGTACGATTTTAAAATATGCAAGCAGATCAACTGTATCCATGAAAAATCATCTTGCTGGAAAACACCCAACAACGCCGGCCGCTGAACAATCTATTTATTTATTTATCTACTTATTTGTTTATTGCTGTAAAGCATACAACACGTTTTGCACTTGCTGTGACCAATTAAACCGACGATATATTAAACAATGGTCTGCGTTTATTACTAAATTGTTGCTAAAAATTCTTAAAACAATGGTCTTCGTTTATTACTAAAAAAATTTTTAAACAATAGTTTTGTAAACATTGTTAGTAATCGGTTACACGGTAACCGAACGTTAAAAAAAACAGGTTAAACGTTTAATGATATAACCGGTAATTGCGACCACTAGTCTAGGATACACGACAAAATCTGACAAATCATGTAATTTGATGTACACTTTCACCTAAAAACAAGCTTTTCATCAGACAATTTTGCATTCTGATCGGACAATTTTACATTCTGGATACCGGACACTTTGGTACATTTTGCATGTATGATGAGAAGAATGTGGGCTCCTTCTCGACTGCGCAAGGCAGTGCACCATGACTGTGTAAAGGCTACTCCGCCTATGAGGGAAACAAGCGAAGGTGGTGATTGACAACAAAGAAAGCAAGTTTCAATAATTTATGAGGGCCAAAAATTTCGTTACGTTGATAGCTCATTTGCTACATTTATCATTCAAGCACCAGGTCCGCAAATTCATAACGGTCACTCTGTTTTTCAAATTTGCCACAAGAGCACCAACGGCGGATAGAGCAGAACTGACATTTTAGCCACGTGACCAGCTCCTGTCAGCTGTAGAAGAGTGCAGCGTAAAAAAACAAATTATTATTTATCGGATAACAATTTGACTAATACTCAAACTTTTTCACCCCTAAATATTGTCATTACACAGTACATCGCCAACAAAGGCTTGTTTTTACTTGACAGTTTACAGTTTGTCCGCCGTGGACAATACTGCGTGGTCACGCCCTATAGATGGCACACCACGTTTTGATCGCTAGTACTCGCGATACTACCGCATCTCGATCTTGGAGCGAGTGAATAAGGCTTGCCCCCAAAAAACGGTATGGGAAAAAAGTTGTTCAGCTAATCATTATCACGCAACGTGCGTGAAGCCGATCGAAGTGGGTTCAGTATTCTTCTAATAAGCCCTCGATTTACTTTAAACACACGGCTCGTTGGCCTGGAGGGTTTTTTTTTTTTCCCATCTGGAACAGTTTACAGGTCGCTCGTGTGAAAAAGAAAAACCTGAACGAATGGAAAAGGGCCTATGATAATTGGGCTGCCTCCTAACTGTTTCTCCACCATTTGGCCTCACGGGAACCTGCATTCCTCGGCTAACTAAACCTATTATGGGAACATGGGAAGAATAAGTGTCTCTCGTCCGATTTTTTTCTTTTTTTTTTTAATGAACTAAGAATTACCTGCTGAATAATGTTTTCCTCTTTCATTTTTGGGGCAAACGCACCGTTTGGCCGTGATTTAGGTCCAAAGTTAGCACTACGGGAGGTAGGCTGTGACGCCATCTTGTTGCCGGCAGGCTGGCTCGAAGCACACGGCGCCGCGCAGGAAAGCATCAACTGGGCCAAAGTCCGTCAAGTGAAACGCCAAACCCCAACCAGTTCATTACAAGTGAAACGCCAAACAGAAGCCGGTACCTATAACCTAACCTAACGACAATAACAACAAAACCAAACTAAACTGACAATAAAAACCCACTTATGTGAACTGTTTACGGGAAAAAGATGTCAGCTGGGAACATGGAACTCTTGTATGTCTGTCAGTGCTAAAGTGCGGCTTTCATTAATTTCTGACGGCCAAACTAAGCCTTTGCCCCAAAAATGGTATAGGAAAATGTTGTTCAGCTGAGCATTTTACGTAATTCTAGCGCAACATGAAATTGATCGGTGAGGAGACACCTATTCTTCCCATAAGCCCTATTATGTTATGTTACGTTATGTTACTGACAAATTTATCGCTCTTTACTAGAGAGAAAGGGCGTGATGCACGGAACCTGTGGCATAATCTTGCAAATACTTATCTTAAAATATTCTAACTAACAAAAAACGTTGTCTTACAATGAACAATTGCAACAGTTTCACACACACAACACCTCACAAGCCCCATGATTACCTAAAAAACAAGCCAGGACTACACGCATGACGTACTGGGATGAACATCCATATTACAAGGGCGGTCGACAGCAAGACAGGGAAAACGTTTCGCCAAATTCGGTGTCCACTTAATTGGCAATAATGCCGTATTTTCCACCACTTAGTCTCCCTTATATCCGGCCGTCCCATATCCACCGAAATAGAAGCATCGTATCGCCACTCGACAGTTGTTGACCCGCTTCTCCGGGCCAATTTTTGGTTACCAAAACAAACGGGAACCGTTTTTAACGGGCCAATCAGAACACGGGTGGATTGCGGACGGTGTTTAGGTCAAAGCGCAACGTATGGTTTTGTACGTCACACATGTCATGAGAATTTCCAGAATGATGATGCGTAGCTTGAGGAAAATTATTCGCATAGCAGTGATCACTCATTGGTGATCACTCACAGCATCCAAACACTCCCATTCCCCTATTCGTTACAAGACCCTGGAGCTCGGGCTGGATGGCCATCGCCACCAGATATTGCGGAACGACGAAGGCCGGCTGGCATATAACTTTTTTTTTACACAGAACTTCGGATCGCACACACAAAAAAAAAAAGTTTCTTAGTTTTTCAAATTATGTACCTCTCTCGCGTTGCCGCGCTCTTTAACACGGACCGTTCGAATCCCACGAAAATGATGATTTTCAACAGAAAACGAAACCAGGGCGGCCAAAAACGTGATCCGATGACGCGTGAGATCCCTTTGACGCATTGGATCTGATCAGTCAACGTATTTGCTCCCGGGCAACCAAAATTCAAAAAGGTGATGCGACCAGGCTGGCGGCTAGGATGACAATGGTAATCGAAACATCGCTTCGCATCGGGAATGTCCATGTAAAATAAGTTATTTGCGGCCGGCTGAAATACAAGGGCTTTTGCTGGCATTGCGGTTTGAGGGGTTTGTGTTTGTGGTCACCAGCGCGCGGATGGTTCATCCGATCGGGACCAAACCAAACTCGTATGCAAAATGACACTCACGTCATGGTCCGTCAATCCTACTACCTTGGGTAACTTTCATTCTGCCTTGGGTCTAACTTTCATTCTATGCACTTAGGAAAACTTACTTACACGGAAGTTTTGAGATGACGTTACCAGTAAATGGGGGGGGGGGGGGATGCTGGTGGTTTACAATGCGAATGTGTTGGAAGAGCATTGCCGTTCGGCGTTTCAGAACGAAATTCGACGAAATTATGGCAGAAAAAAATCCAACACGAAAGAAATTCAAGTAGAAACAAGAGGCTAGAACTTCAGCTATTCTTTATCCCATGAAATATACTTCATTAACAGTAAAAAGGAAGAAATCTCACGACGAATGAGAACAGAGTCACACGTTTTGTTGCTCGGCTTTGCTGCACAGCTGTGGTGCTCTGTACGAGCGGGAGGCGTGGTTTGCCCAGTTCAGGTGCCCGATCATTCAGTACCTTCCTAAACCACTGAACAGATCGAACAGAACGCACCACTGTTAGAGACAGTTTGGCTCCAAACTTGACTTCGCGCGTGCGCAGTAACGTTGTGTCAGCCGTTTAGTGCCTTCCGAAACTGCAATCCAGCACAGCAAAATCAACAAGCTCAACAGAACACTCGTTACGTCATACGACCAGACGGGGCTAATTGATTGGAGCTATGCTAATGAATGTAACCAGGCTCGAGCAATGCCAAATTGCAAACCATCTCAGGGAGGTGGTTTGGAGTGGTTGCCAGTGGTGGAGCTTTTGAGCTTGCTTGTGGTACTGGAAACAGATTCATCACTGACGAGGGTTGACGTAAGCAAGCCAAATCAACATGACTATATTAGGGAATGAGCTGAACTGTCACCAACAGTGGTGCGTTTGCTTCGTTCTGTTCGGTGCTTTAGGAAGGCACTGATTCAGTACCTTCCTAAAGCATCGAACAGAGCGAACAGAACGCACCACTGTTAGAGGCAGTTTGGCTCCAAACTTGGCCTTGCACGTGCGCCAGCCGTTCAGTACCTTACTAAACTACAACACAGCTCAACAAGCTCAGCAGAGTATTCGATACGTCATACCTTCACCGCGACCAGACCTGACTAATGGCTTTGAGCAGGATTGGCGAATAGATGTGATCAGGCGAGAGCAATGCCAAATTGCGAACCATCTCAAGGAGGTGGTTTGCTGGGGTGGAGGTTTGAGCATCTGCGAGCTAACAGTTTTGACAAAACAGATTCATCGCTGACGATGTTGACGTCAATCAAGCCGCGGATATTAGCAGGGAATGAGCCAAACTGTCACCAACAGTGGTGCGTTTGGTTCGCTCTGCTTGGTCGTTTAGGAAGGCACCGTATGTGTGCAGCGACTTCAACGCGCACCATTATGACTGTGGGTCAGTCCGAATAGATAATAAGGGTAGGAATTTGGCCACGGCGATTGATCGCATGGGCTGGTATATATTTTAAGATCAGACACCAACCTTTTCCCAGTGGCAGCTGGGCTCCGTACAGGAGTCTGTTTTGGATTTTTGCGGGGTCTTTGGATTGCCTTGGCTGGTCTGTGATTCAGGATGGTACGCCGACGTTCGTGCGTTGGTATAGGGGGAATCCAGGAGTCGGTCTTAGACATGTTCCTGTGCACTAGTAGTGGCTTTGTCGAGTGGGGAGGGAAGGAAAAGGGTTCTGGACCAGTGTGCCTGCCCGGTTTGTCCGGCTGTGGATTCTAGGGATTTCGCTCGTGTTTGGACAGGTGAATTAAGGGGAGAGGGAGGAGGGGAAGGCCAAAAGGCCACCGTGGGCTAAGTATGGGTAGGAAGAATGCAGTGTGGTAGACACCTACCTGTGTCTTAGCTATAAGGGATAGGTGTCGGGCTTGGTAACGGTTTCAGTGGTGTAGGTCAGATCACCGGTGGTTTGGGCCTTGGTCCGTCCGCAGGACACCTTTCTGGCAATTTCTTGGGTGTTCGGTTATGCTGGAAGTCCTGCGGGGCCTTCAGATGGCGAAGGAATTCAATGCCAATTTTGCGGAGGTTTACGGCTCCCCGTTGGGCTCCACTTTCCCTGTGAGGTGACAGGGAGGGGACAGAATGGATGGGTCAGACTTCGCTTTTGATACTTTGGCAATGGTCGCAGGGTGCTACTGGAATTCTATCAGAGCCAGTTTGACGTGGCTCCGCTGCCCCAATCCTGAATGTTTTCCATCTTGACCCCGGTTCTGGGCAGGGGCAAGGTGCATTCCTCTGTTAAGAGTTACAGGCCAATTGCTCTCTTGTCGTGTGCTCGTAAGGTTTACGAGAGGATGCTGGTTAGTAGGCTGGTCTGGCAGGTGGAGGGCTCTGGCCATTTGTTTGGTGCCCAGTTTGGCTTCCGGAAACACCGTGGTGCTCAAGATGTGATGTATCTTGAGTCTGGTATCAGAGAGGCCTGGGTCAGTGACAATTATGCTGTTGCTGTGTTCCTGGACATTCAAGCGGCTTACGATATGGTCGATGTAACGAGGGTTGGTCACGAATTGGACGGTCTAGGGATCAGCAGCAAGGAGGAGGAGTGATTCTGGATTTCTTGGGTCAGCGTGAATTCGCCACCAGGGTTGGGGCTACCTGATCTGGGGTGAGGAGGTCAGACCAGGGCTTGCCCCAGGGTAGTTGCCTCAGTCCGATGCTCTTCGCTGTCGCCATCAACTCAGTGTTGGTGGAGATGAGCCAGGCAGTTAACATGTTCGCATATGGCGATGACGTGGCAGTCTGATTAACGGGCAAGGATTTCCCAATGGTGCTGGCAACTCTGGAGACTGCGATTGGCATTGGGTCCAGGACGCTTGCTTGCGCATGGCTTGAAGCTGTCTACTGCCAAAACAGAGATGATGGTCTTCCTGCTGGGACGGTGTGTGAGGCTTCAACTTCAGGTGGATGGCTCCCTGGTCTGGTCTTCCTCCAAAGTACGATACCTTGTGCTCTGGCTGGATCCACAGATCACCTGAGGCGGTCAGGAATAGCATTGCAGTGTGCCTGAATGTTTTGAAGTCATTGGTTGGTAACAGGTCAGTTGCAAGGCGTCACACTATTGTTACCTTTTACAGGGTGTTCCTGTGCTCGTGTGCAGATTTCCACATCCTGGTGTTGGCTAGCTCTTGGCCGGCCCTTGGAGGAGTTCAGGTGGCCCTGAACAACTGTCTTCGAGTGATCTTGGACTGCCTGCCCTCCATGCCAGTCAATGCCCTCCATGTTGAGGTTGGTGAGTCTCCGGTAGTTTACCGTGCTGAGGAGCTTTTGGTTAGGCTTTGTTTGCATGCCATTGCCAGGGATCCTGCCGACCCCATGGTCCGTATCTTGCGGGATTATCTGCTGATGTCTCAAAAGGCCCGCAAACTGCTGGGTGCTCCAGGGTTGGGGGGCATCCCTTCTCCGTCAATGCGGACTGGATGGCCTCCCGGGTCCCGTTGTGGTCCACCCGCTGGCCCCGTGCGTGTGGGCGGGGGTGGCTGACACAGCCTTTCGGGACCCCTCAGCTCCTGTGCATTTGGCACAGTCTTGTGCTAGAATCTATTGTGACGCCTCCTTCCAGCAGGAGGGGAATAAGGGGGAGGGAGTGGGGGTCTGCATTCCAAGCTTGCGTCGGGAGTTTAGTTACTCGCTAGGTGTACTTCCGTCGACCTTTGTGGGCGAGCTCCTCACCATCTCAGTAGCCGTTGATATTGGTGCAGGGGTGCCTTCGAAAAGTAACCTGGTTGGATCAAGCAAATATCACTCTCGTTGCCTATTCACATCACGAATTAGTAGTATTTTTAACCCAAAATCGACACTAGAACGATTGTCATGTGACAGCAATAAACTACAAACAGTATTATTTTGAACAGCAAGCAGAAGTTTATTCATGTGTTTGCTGTTAAGTTACATTGAATATTTAATGACTAATTCGTGAAGCTAATTATTTATAGAATATAACACCGAACCTTCTTCCACCCTGCACCGAACGCAACATAAACTCATCCACATGACACAGAGAATTAATGCAAATAAATGCACCGCCCCCCCCCCCCCCCCCCCGTTTCTTTCTCGATTCTGATTGGCTGACAGTCGATTCGTTTGCAGTGTTAGCCCACTGTCTGCCCAGTAACCCTCAGGAACCAAGCTCGGCAACCATGGTTGGTTCGGTTGTTTAGGTTACTGCCTGGAGCATAATTTGAATGCCATATGTACAGGCAATCGTCTAAGATCAAGCTAGATCAGGGGATTGTGACACGACATCTCGCACGACCTACACAATTAGTACATGCAACAGCGTGTTTCTTCGCAACCTGAGTTACTTAGGTCAGTTTTCAAAGGCACCCCTGATCTTCAGTTATTGGAGTTTTGTGTAATGACAGACTCATAGGCGGGGCTTGGATTTCTCCGGCGGTGATTCCGTATGCTGGCGGTGGCCCATCCAGTGGCTCTGGAGATTGGGTGGAAATTATTTGCCTTGGGCAGGCAGGGGATGACAGTGACCATTAGATGGGTTAAGGGCCATTCTGGGGAGTTCGGCAACGAGTTGGCGGATAGCTTGGCTCGGCGTGGGGTTGGTGGTGGTGGTAGCCTGATTCGTTTTTCGCTGGGCCCGCGTGACCGCTGTCATTTGGTGAGAAGAGTTTTTCAGGAGGAGTGGGCAATTGCAGTAAAAGGACATTCCTCCCAGAGCCATTTTTCTCGATCCTCCGCATTAAGTACGGCCCCAAAGGTCACTTACCGTTACCAATCCCTTACCGTTAGTCAATCCCTTGGTAAAAATCCGTTTTAAAATGCGGCGTCTAGATTTTCTGTTGAATAATTGTTAACTATATTTACTGCGGGAGGCACATATATGATCCTTTCCGCGCTTACAATAACCATGACCTTTCATCTCTGTGTGTGCATGTACTAATTTGCTCACAATTACCATGAGATCCAAAATCTAAAAGACTAAAGCGATAAAAATTAAAATTAATTATTCCAATAGATCGCCGAAGCAAAATTGTAAGACACTAGCCTACAAAATTATAAATTGTGATGTTAAAATACGTGAATCATTCCGGTTTGTGACGAGACAATTAGTGCGTTCATGCTGGTTCGTCTATTAGGTGCAATGCCAACTGAGACAGTAGCTGCACTCTTCTCTGCAAGGAATCAGCTACTATCTCAGTTGACCTTGGCAATGGTATTGCGCCAAAGACCTTGGAATAGTAGTAGTATAGTAGTAGTATTGCGCGGATGGCGATTAGTGCGTGGCTGTTATAAGGCAGGCGGAATGTTACAAGACAGGCCGGGGTGTACCTTTAAAAGGACATTCCTCCCAGCAAAATGTTTCTCTATCCTCCACATCAAGTACGGCCCCAAAGTTTTATTTACTTACCGTTAGTCAGTCCCTAGCTAAAAATCCGTTTTACAATGTGGCGTCTACGAGATTTTCTGTTGAATATTGGTAACTTTATTTACTGCGTCCCGCATGTACATGATCCTTTGCGCGCCTACAATAATCATGACGTTTCATTGTTTCCGGTTGTGACGACACAATTTTTGCGTCAACGTGGTCACGTAACCCGCAATTCATCTACTAGTGCGTCGTTCACGTGATCACGAGATAGAAGGCTTAGAAGGCTTTAATATGGATTTTTGGCCGTAAAAAGGGAATTCCACAAATGGCTGCAGCTAGGGTTCAGCGACGGGCTGTTATGCTTAATGCATATGATTACGAGTTTGAATATATTCCTGGCAAACTAAACCAAACTGCCGACACGTTATCTAGACTCCCCCTACCAAATACTGAGGAGTTTGCAGAAGCCGATGCCCAGTACAACGTCCTTGCAATTGAAACTGTTTCTAACTTGCCAGTTTTAAACGAGACACTAGTTCTCGAAAGCAAACGTGATAAAATCTTGTCAAAAGTTTATCGTTACATGAATCATGGCTGGCCAGAAAAGTGTGAAAACCCTGACCTGTTACCGTACTTCACACGTTCTACTGAAATCTCTATCGAAACCGGAACTCTATTTTGGGGGCATAGGATCTTGGTGCCTGCTGCCTTAAGAAAGCAAATCTTAAAAGATCTCCATACTGCACACCTAGGAATAGTGAAACTGAAAGGTTTGGCTAGGCAAAAGGTGTGGTGGCCTAAAATACACTCAGACATAAAGACATATGTCTGAGTCACATAAAGTGAAGTCTTGCCAAAATTGCCGAGAGTACAAAGATACTCAAGCAGCTGGGCCTAAACATACTTGGGAATATCCACTGATGCCTAATGCTAGGTTCCACGCGGATTTCCTTGGCCCGATGGATAATTACACGTTTTTTATCCTGGTTGATGCACATTCTACAATTCCGTTCGTGCACCAAATGAACTCTACAATGTCTGCACGAGTTATCGATGTGTTAAATATCCACATTGCCGAATATGGCCTAATGGACAGCTTAGTGCAGCACAGTTTATGTCAAATGAATTCCAAACCTGGCTAAAAACTAATGGTATCGGCATATGACAGGGCCTAGTTTTGAGCCTTGGACCAACGGCTTGGCAGAAATGTATGTCAAGAATTTTAAGAGGGTTTATAAGGCAGCGAGGTGTCAGGGATCCACAATTCAGGAGAGCATAAATCCTTACTTATTATCAGCACGAATTACTATCGCCGCTACCATGCAAGCTACACCTGGTAAATTGTATTTCAATCGAGAGTTGAAGTCTTGGCTGGATTTGTTATATCCGATCATACCACAGCTGTTTGCCAAAAAGTTAAAGCAAATTGAAAGCACAAAACACCGCGAGTTGATATTATATCAAATTGGCGACATTGTTTGGTATCGTGACTTTAGCGTATCAAATTCTAGGTTATGGTCTAGTGGCATAGTACATAAAATAGGGGAACATCAATCGTATATTATCTTTATTAAGGCCACGTACCATTAAGAATTGTGCCGAGCAGTTGCCGAAAGCGAGTTTTGCAAAGCCTAAAACCATCAAATCCAGCGTGAATATTAATGAGCGAGAACCCGTTGTTTCAGAACTTCACTCTAAATCAAAACATCGCATGTCAATTGGCGGTAAACATCACGAGAAACAAGTTTCCGCTGACGGATTTCCTTCAAGAAAATCTGTAGGCCAATCACTGCGATCTTTGCGTTCTGCTAACAGCCGTTAATCAGCAATCAAAGATCAGACTAAATCACCTGAGAATTTAAGAAGCAAGCCGCCAGGTGTCAGCTCTATAGATGTTGATACACCCCCTACAAGTTCAGTAGACGCATCCGATAAAGCAAATATAGTACCTTTGGCTGACGATAACAGCGCTCCTGTTGAGGAAATTGGACAGCCAGAAAGGTCACAGCCTCCGTTACTTGCAGCGGCACAATCAGATGAACCGGCAAGAACTCCAAAATGTGCGAAAAATACAAATACTCATAAGCGTAAAATTGTGCCATCACTCCCGCATTGTGATGAGGCTGCACAATTTGAGAAAACTAATGAAAAGCCACAATCTAAAAGATTAAGAAAATCTCCAGACAAGCTTAATCTTTATTTAGTCTTTTAAATTAAATAATTAATTGGTTGACTACTACGTCTTCGTTTTTTGTTCGTAATTAGTTATTTGTAAAATCGATGAGATTTTTTTTTAAACTGTGCGGTGAACGCTAAAACGTGAAAAGTCCCTAGTTATTCGTGCAGAGAACAGACTCTGTTAATTTAAATTTTCCATTTTGACATGCATGTTTGACTTTTGGATCACTTACACAATAACTAAACACAAGAATTGCGGTAAGAATACGTTACTTACGTCTGATATAACTATTTAATTACTGCATCACCAAAACACGACATGGAGATCGCCATTGGTTTGCTGGAAAGCTCAGAAATTAATGCCGACAGATGTCACTTTTCGATTTCGACTCGCAGCCGATTGAGATAGCTGTATTGACTGTGAGGAGCTCAGGCGTATGGTGGCCTTAGCTGGCCGGCAGTGTAGTGGCCAGCTATGGCCGTCAGACGCTTGAGCTACTCACAGTCCATACAGCTATCTCAATCGGCTGCGAGTCGAAGTTGAAGAGATCCGTCTGTCGGCATTAATTTCTATGCGTTCCAGCAAGACAATGGCGACCTCCGTGTCATGTTTTGGCGATGCAGTAATTAAATTGTTATATCGGACGTATGTAACGTATTCTTATCGCAATTCTTGTGTTTAGTTATTGTGTAAGTGATCCAAAAGTCAAACATGCATGTCAAAATGGATGTAATGGCCCTTTAATTGTCCTCCTTTAAAATTAGGAAAAAATGTATTGTTTCTGTTATTCGTGAAAAAAATTGATTTCCCGGTTTTATCATTCCATGTTTTCTTTTGTCGTTTCATGTAACAAATTACTTCCGCATCGGAACCATTACTGAGTTAGGCAGTTAGTAACAATATAATATATCTAACTCTATGGTCAGTAAGCACTCCGGTGAATTTCTAACAAAGTAACTACATCTGCGCCAGACACGGATGCCAGATGTCCGACAGCTGCTTTGTAGCATTCTAGCTGCAATGTTGCTGAAAATTGAAAATAATATAAAAATTAGCTACTTTTCCATAAATTGTTAGAATGTAAAATATAGAAACTAATTGGTACCAAACGAAAAAATTTCAAACTGACAAACATTTTTCAGTCAGTTTTACAATGTTTCATTTTTTGTTTAATCATGTTATACAGAATGAAATCCTAAGTTTATGATTTTGACACAGCTTTCGTAATGTGTTTAGTTTTTTTTTGTTTGAAAGTGCAACCTTGTGTAAACTCTTAAATTAGACAGTGCGCTAAAAAAAATATCTTGCCTATAATACATATTTTATTTTTTTTTCAGCTAAGCTAGAATTTGTTGTTGTTGTTTTTTTTTTTCGTGCTGTCTATTGTGGTGTTGTTGTGGTGTGGCGTTGGCACCACAATGGCCGCTTCAAAATAGGTTCCCGTTTGTTAACCCTCCAGCTTAATATAACAAGTCTACTAGGTTAGCTATAACATATTGTAATTAATTGTACACCATACTTCCTGTCTGTCACATGACTTGATCACGTGATTTGTAATAGCTATATAATCCCTGGTTAAAGGAAGTAAAGCCGTCTCTTCAGTGGTAGCTTACACCCTGTTTGTTGTTCCATTTATTACTTCTGCCATAGTTTACCCCCGTTGCCCCCGCAGTTAAGAGTGTATCAGTCATACACTACGAGTCTTTTAAAGTTTTGATCTCATAGTAATTACTAGCAAACGATTAAAATTAGTACTGCGCACACACAGATAAAACTTCAAGGTCATTGTAGGCGCTCAAAGCATCATACACGTTGTGGAAGAATGTAAATAAAGTTTCCCAATATTCAACAGAAAAATCTCCTAGACGCCCCATTTTAAAACGGATTTTTAGCAAGGGAAAGACTAACGGAAAGTAAATAGACCTTTGGGGCCGTACTTAAAGGGGCATCCGGCCTGCCTTATATCCTTCCGCCTGCCTTGTAACAGCTCGCACTGATCGCCTTCCGCGCAAATAGAACACCAAGGTCATCTGAGATAGTAGCTCCGTTCTTCGCAGCGAAGAACGAAGCTACTGTCTCATTTGTCATTGTGCCTAATAGACGAACCAGCACGAACGCATTAATCGTGTCGTCACAATCCGGAATGATTCTCGTATTTTAACATCACAATTTATAATTTTCTAGGTTAGTGTCTTATAATTTTGCTTCGGCGCTCTATTGGAATAATTAATTTTAATGTTTAACGCTTTTAGATTTTTGATCTCATGGTAATTAGTAGCAAATTAGTACATGCTCACACAGAGATGATACGTCAGGATTATTGGAAGCGCGCAATGCATGATATACAAAGTGAACAATTATTCAACAGAAAATTTTTTAAAACGGATTTTTACCAATGGATTGACTAACTGTAAGGAAATAGACCTTTGGGGTCATACTTGATGTGGCGGATCGAGAAAAATGGTGCTTGGAGGAATGTCCTTTTAATGTGGAGGATCGAGAAAAATGGCGCTGGGAGGTACATATCCTTTTAAATTTAAAGAACTATCATATTTGTTTGAACTTTTTAACTCTGCTATTGCAACTCGCAACTATCCCACCAGACTCAGCTACAGTTTCACTTTCATCCCTTCCCGATGTCGAACTAATAAAATACCATTCTTCCTCTTTCACTCAGAGTATTAAGTTACGGAATGATATGCCTGCAGAAATCAAGAACGCCCCTTCTGTTTAAGCTTTTAAAAGCCATCTTTGCACACAATTTCTTAAATTTCTGGTGTGATTCCTCCTCCCCCCCCCCCTCAACACCCAACCCTATACTCCCTCTTTTGTGCACTTTTTTAAAATTATTTTTTGAAATGATTAGCATTCCATAATGGTATTTTGCGTTTTGTTTTTGTTTGCATGTAGTGTTATTTTGTTGTTGGGTTAGGTGTAAAATTGGGCTTCCCATCATAAACCCCTCCCTTTAAAAACTCTGGCGAGGACGGTACGCGGACACATAGGCACTGGACAATTAGGCACCGGACACTTAGGCACTGGACAAATAGGCACTCGGACAAATAGGCACCCGGACAAATAGGTACCCGGACAAATAGACACCAAGTTAATAAAAAAAAAATTTTCAATTGGGATGGAATGTCCTCAAATTGGGGGGTGGGGAGAAAAAAGTTTGCTATAAAATGTTCGTAGCGTTCAAAATTGCTAAAGATTGTTGGGATCTTTATCACACTAGCATCTCTGATATTATGTGTTAGCCGCAGCGAGCGCGGAAGCGTGAGCGAGGCAGCGTAATTTGGCACATTAATTCACCACAAAATAATTTTGGGAAAAATGCAAAAACTCCCCCCAACAGTCCACACGTCTAAGTGTCCCAGATTTAAAACAAACGATACAGAATTTGAGGGCAATCCAGTCCAATTAAAAAATAAAATTAAAAAAACTTGGTGCCTTTTTGTCCGGTACCTATATGTCCGAGTGCCCATGTGTCCGGTGCCTATGTGTCCTACATACGGCGGGGACAGTGGACGAGCGGCCCGATTAATATTCAATTTACCATTATGCTATTTACAAGGATTTATTTCTCAAAAGCATTAAAATTGTTTTGCTCCCCCCCCCCCCATCCAAACAAATTTCCACTGCCTTTACCTGTTGTCACCCGATTACCGCCAATACCAGTGGAAACAAAACCTCTTCAGTTTGACATAAAATACGAGTGTGCCTTTAAATCTGAATTGCTTTACCTGTAGCTGGTGCAGGGTGATCCAAATGAGTTATACAACCACCTCAAATAGAAGAAAATACTTGCCGAGAACAACAGCCTTGGCGTATGTCGTACCTCGAGCCAACAAAACGCGTGTTTGAATGGACGTACCATTTCGCTTGCTACAAAATGCCTAGTTTTTTCATATTTCGTATTTTGAACTGAGCCGACACGTTGCTGGCGTGTAGGACTCTTTCGTTCTTACGCGATTACTGGAACCTGAATTTCAAATTATTGACAGCAATAAACACACCTGTCACAAACGGCCTGTTTTTCTTTTTCCCCTTTATTTTCCTGCTTGGGTAAAATTCTATAAACTTCCTTCAGAATAGAAGGTGTTCCCGCGTACAGATGTCGCATCAATCGTTGAAGCGGAGCGTTTTTTACGGTGGCCCTGACGACTCACTTCATTCCCATTTTCTACTTCACACATACAACTCTGAACTTCACACATATATATATCTACGAAGTTCGTAGTTTTATCTGAGAACTTCATACTAAACACATACAACTCTGAACTTCGTAGTTATACCTATGAACTTCATAGTTATATCCACGAATTTCATCTTCACACATACAACTTTGAACTTCACACATCTACAACTATGAACTTCACACATATATCTCTGAACTTCATAGTTGTATCTACCTATGAAATTTGTACTTCACACATATAACTGTGAACTTCCGTCTAAGTTGATAGATTGTGCTTGCCTGGAGGAAAATCGCAAACCAACAGTGCGCTATCTATGTCTCGTGTACGTGTACGTACTTGTATGCATTTAAAACATGTTGTATAAACTAAACTGAACTTGATTTATCTGTAATACATTTGTGATTTTGAATAATTATTTCCTAGTAATAGGTTTGGATACATTACGTATATCTGTCAAAACCCTTTTAGGAAAAACAATTAAATCTTTGATAGTTGTGAAAATGTAATACATATTTTCACAACTATCCCAAGATTCAAGTTTCTAGGGTCAAAACTGACGTCTCCTGCCAATGATTAAAACCAAACCCCTACAAATTCTTGTTAAAACTAATAATTATCTGTTAAAAAAACAACAAGGACGCATCCTTTAAGAGAGGAGGATAGAAATGTGCGAATGACGTATGCAGTTGGAAAAGCAGACATACCAACATGATAATACTAAAAATTCTGAATGCGTGGTGCTCTGAAAAGTATATACCGTATATTGCGTATTATATTAAAAAAAAATACTGTCCTAACTTTTGGTACTACAATACGGCACGTGAGTGATCATGCGATCTTGTAAGAAGCTACCAGATAAGGAGGTTTCATCTGATACTATTATTTTTGTTAAAAAAAAGGCCCACAAAATTTCGTTTCTTTACAGCTTCCTGTCCCCTTCGTTCTTTTTTATCGGGTTTTTACACTTTTTAAATCTACGAACATTGCTCTCCACTTTACCACAATTTAAAGGGACACCCGGCCTGCCTTTGCAGTAAATTCAAAATTCATCAGTAAATTAGGTGGGGGGGGGGGGGGGAGAGGGGGAATCGCACTACACTGAGTTCGATTACTTTAAATTTATTTACTCTTTTTAGGTGTATTGAAAAACGATAAACTAACCACAGAAAAATGTAGCCCCACAATTTGCTGTAGCCAGCTTTTGTTTAAGCTTTGCCGCTTAATTTTTTTTTTTACATGTATGGTACCCCTCTCCCCCTCCATGCACTCCAGTCTTCCACGCAATTCAGCCTTATTTAAGGCTACAGAAACGGTGGCGTAATTCCCATTTTGCTCCTCTCCCCCCCTTTTCCGTCCAAATATAGTTTTTTTCGTGGTCATAATCTGTGAACTGAACCTTGACTGACGAAAACAAGGCTAACACGAAGTCCTAGAAATTTCCGTTCCTCTAACACCTTTCTCGAATTTCTATCGTACTATTACAAGTGCGGCAGATGGATACACACACGCTAGTGTATCTCGCCAAGTTAGGCAACAAACACCATATCAATTCAGTTGTCGGGGACATAAACCATTGTTGCGCGACGCCGTAGCGTATTGTCTTATATTCTGAAGCAGAGTTGAGCACATTTCAGGTACTTGGGGAAAAATAATAATGCGGCACAAAAGCTTAAAATTGAAAGTACATTGCTCCCAGCGTTGTTTTTCTCGATCCTCCACATCAAGTACGGCCCCAAAGGTCTATTTACTTACCGTTAGTGAATCTCTTGGTAAAAATCCGTTTTAAAATGTGGCGTCTAGGAGATTTTCTGTTGAATAATTGTTAACTATATTTACTGTATACTACACGTATATGATCCTTTGCGTGCCTACAATGACTTTGAAGTTTCATCTGTGTGTGCACATGTACTAATTTTAATCGTTTGCTAATAATTACTATGAGATCAAAATCTAAAAGACTAATGCGGTAAAATTAAAATTAATTATGCCAATAGATCGCCGAAGAAAAATTATAGAGTGTGATTTTAAAATACGAAAATCATTCCGGTTTGTGACGACACAATCTTTAAGTTGATGCTTTTTCGTGTACTATGCCCAAAGCCTACTGAGACAGTAGCAGCGTTCGTCGCTGCAGTGAACGCAGCTACTGTCTCAGTTGATCTTGCAGGTGATAAATACGCGGATGGCGATCCGCGCGTGGCTGTTATAAGGCAGGCCGGGTGTCCCTTTAAATTGTGGTAAAATCGAGAGCAATGACCCACTTGACAAAAATTAACTTGTGTAGGAATGTCAGCTATGCGGCTACAATGCAAAATTTGACCCTCAATAAATTGATAAACTGTGTTATTAATTTCGAGTTTCTATACTTCTAGTTTCTAGTCCGCTTATCCCCATGTTAATTTCCATAGGGTGATTATTCACCGGTACCGAGATAGTGGAAGGCTTTTAGCTATGAAATTTGACGAATGGATGCAGCACGATACGAACTGCAGCCTTTTCTGGTTTACAGCCTGGGGGTGTTATTGGGAGGCGCGTAATTACGAAAGTAATATTATAACCATTGTTAGTATTATCGGCATCGTCTCTGATAGGATGACCAAACTTCGGACAATGACAACGTGTATACTGATTGATTGAGTTATTCATACGAGAGCTCTACATGGACCTAACCAAAGAAATTTGCGTCTACGTCCAATTCTCGAAAACAAACAATGTCAAAATAAAGCCAAAAACTGGTAAAGAGGCCATCAAGTTGAGAATGCTGCGGCCTCACAAAGGAGTGAATTGAACTAAATGAAAATAAATTATAAGGATTAAAACAAAACCAACAACTGGTAAAGAGACAACTAAGTTGAGAATGGTTCGGCCTCTCAAAGAAGTGATATGAAATAAAAATATTGGAAAAATGGCCACTCATGGTATTGGTGACGTGGCACTCAATTCAGGCTAATTGAGCTGAGTCTAATACACAATTAAAAAAAAAAGAAGTGATATTACATCAAAAACCAAATGGTTCGGCCCTTCAATGGAGTGATATCAACACATCAAAACATGCACCAAGTTAATGGCACCGACTAATACTCTGGACGTTAAATGAAAACTTGAACATTGCTACCGAAAGTAGCAATGTTCTAGTTTTCGTTTAACCTTTGAACTATTAAGCGGTGCGATTAACTTGGCGAATGTTTTGGTGTGTTGATATTACTCCTTTGAAGGGCCGAACCATTCGAAACTTGGCGGCCCCTTTTACCAGTTTTGGTTTTTGATATGATAGTATTAAACCCAACTAAGCTAGGCTACGTTGTTAATTTCGAGGCCAATCGAAATTGACAGAAACGGTAGAATGGCGTATTTATTTCGTAGATGCAGGTTTCAGAGCTGAGCTGAATTGTTTCCAAGTGGGCTGCAACAATCACTTCATGCGCACGCGTTCACACCTTTGCAAATGCTTAATTTACTGTCAGCAATTATTCACCAGCGCGAAGTTAGGTAACAAACATTACATAGATTCAATTGTTGAGGACATAAACCATTGTAGCGCGACACCATAGCCATACAACATCTATTCACGGATTACACACAAAAACGTCAAGTGTGCCGTAAAAGAAGGGGTTACAGGATTGAATTTTCATTTTACTCGGTAAAAATGTACTCGGATAAAAAAATTGATGATTTTTAATTGAAATAAGCAAATGTACAATTGAAAAAATTAACTGCATCTGTTTAAGCGCTGTTGTGCTTTAACAATAATTTAATTGAAAAAGCAAAGCAAAACTTAAACAGACGCAATTTTCTCAATTGTACACTTGCTTATTTCAATTAAGAATCATCAATTTTTTATCCGTGTGCATTTTAACAAGTCAAGTAAAACTTCGGTCATATAACCCTTTGAAGACAGACTGCTGCAACAATGAAACCGTTGTCTTACCACTAATAAGACCCACGGGCGTGGGTTTCTTACTTAACATAAGTTTAGAAAACAAGGTCTTCTTACTTAAGTAATACAAATACAATCGCTGTCCGTGTTTACGTATCCCAAGTCGCTTCTAAACTATTATTGTACTATTTCACAACTATTAATTTTTAAAATAGAAAACATAATTTTAGGCATAGAAAAAAAAGGCATGGGTTCTTACTAACGTAAGTAAGAAAATGAAGCCCTTTGGTTGATACTTATGTAAGTAAACCTACTACCGCTAACTATGTATACGTATCAGTGTTTACATTTAAAGGGCAATTACATCCATTTTGATATGCATGCTTTACTTTTGGATCATTTACACAATAACTAAACACAAGAATTGCGATAAGTATACGTTACGTACGTCCGATACAACAATTTAATTATTACATCACCAAAACACGACATGGAGACCGCCATTGTTTTGCTGGAACGCGCAGAAATTAATGCCAACAGATGTCATTTTTCGATTTCGACTCGCAGCCGATTGAGATAGCTCTATTGGCTGTGAGAGCTCAAGCGTC
>JAHWFP010202777.1:0-14236 GCA_023313725.1 Lithobius niger
ACAAAAGCTCTAGGGCTATTAACTACGGAGTATATCCCGCTTGCTATCATGGTGGAAGGTAGAGGACCAGGGCATAATAGACCTAGTGTGGTATAATCACCCGTTTATACACCGATACCCCGGGACCTGTTCGTTGTACGCATGCGCAACTTGCCGAGATAAGCTTCACTAACAGCTAGTTAATGACTAGGACTTTTGACTGGTATATATACCAGCTATGAAACTTGACGTATTCATTATGATTTTCGTATCTTGCCATCACACCTTATAATTTTTTTAGGCTTGTATCGTATATTTTTTCTTCAGAATCTATTGGGAGAAATAATTTTAATTTTTACCGCACAAGTCTTTTATATTTTCGATTTCATGGTAATTATTATCAAAAAATAAAATAAAAACACAGAGAGCCATCTCTCGACGGATTTCAGCAATGCGTGGTTGATGCGTCACCTTTAATGGGAGGAAGTCGCCAACGCAGATTTTATAAACTGATAAACTAATAAAACATATAGTAGCATTACGTCACCACAAATTGTGAATTAATAATAACACAAAGAATGTTTAGTATTTTTGTTATTATTTATTTTGAATTGGGATATACTCCAAAAAACAACCTTCTAGCTTTTGTGGATAATACGGCTAAAAATGTTTTCGCACTCAGCCTGTAACAAAACTAAAACTAACTCATGCTAATTAATTTGAAATTATTTGAAAAATAATTAGCATTCCTTAGTTTTAATGTCACGTTACAGGCTTCGTGCGAAAACAGTAGCCGTACTATCCACAAAAGCTCTTGGGCTATTACTACTGATTACATCGTATACAGAGTGATGAGTAGTTATCAAACTTGAGTAATGTGATGAAGGACCAGTGACCAGTGACCAGCCTCCCCCTCCGCCCCCAAAAAGAAAAAAATGTAAGATTTTTTTTGTATGGCGGGAAGAAGGGTAATTAGTTTAGACTTATTTATGCTAAATTTTTTGGGTTTAAATAACAGTATGCAGTTTCTGTTACCGCCACCCTAGTTTTACTTGGCGGGACGAAAAAAAACATACACATATACATACACATACACATTCTACACATATTTTGTGACGAGGCCCTGTGGTAGTCAGCATGATCACAATGTTTAGGAATTTTTATTGTTGTTAGAAATAAATGTAATTTATGGCTATGGTCATTGATGGAAATGCTATGCATGCAAACCGACTGAGGGCTGGTGGCTAAGCTGTAGCAGGAGATTGTTAAAAGTGTAAAACTTCAACACCTCCAATCTCATTGCACGAATGTGAAAAATAACTAGCACACTATGACGAGTAAGTACTTCAGCACATTTGTTTGTTTTGAGTTTCGTTTTGCCATTTCAAGGATTTTAATCTTTCTTACCTTTTTTAACTGCTTATGCATAAGCAGTTATTGAAATACAGTCGAGGAGAAAAACGGGCTTGCGTCGCGAGCTATTGTTAATTGACGTTTCGTCCCACCCCAGTCGTTTATATTAACGGGTCATGCCTATCCAGAGCCCCCTAAGAAAGGCTCTGGCCTATCGCCCCTATCACTGAAAAAAAAAATGGCAGCTACTTTACGGTTCGCGGGAAGGCTGTCCGAAGATTCTATGCGTATTGGCAATTCGTGTAGTCATGTGGCTCCTGTTAATCAGGTAATAATTATTGTATAATCGATTATTTAGTGTAACAGTTTGTTGTAGTATAATAAATTCGACAAACGTGTGAGACAACGGGATATTGCATACTAGGTGCGTAGCTAACGGAATAAAGGCAGAATTATAAATTCATTCCACGATCACTTTCGATAGTAAAATAAACAATAGAGGGAACAAGTTTACTTTACGCGGCTTATTGGAAGAATAAGGGCTCCTCACCGATTGATCTCTCGTTGGCCTAGAATGACGTAAAATGATCAACTGAACAACATTTTTCCATAAAATTTTTGGGGCTTCGTTTGGCCGTCAGAAATTATTGAAAGCCGCACTCTTTGCGCTGACGGACGAAAGGCTGTGTTCTCAGCTGATATGTTTTTCCCGTAAATAGTTCAGATAGGTGGGCTGTTATTGTCAGTTTCGTGTGGTTTTGTTGTTATTGTCGGTTAGGTTAGGAACCGGCTTCGGCATTTCACTTGTGGTAATGAACTGGTTGGGGTTTGGCGTTTCACTTGCCGGACTTTCGCCCAGTTTCATGCTTTCTGGCACGGCGC
Organism: Lithobius niger; assembly: GCA_023313725.1. NCBI lineage: Eukaryota > Metazoa > Arthropoda > Chilopoda > Lithobiomorpha > Lithobiidae > Lithobius > Lithobius niger. The sequence continues at coordinate 2,215 of JAHWFP010202777.1, forward strand.
GGTGCTAACTTTGGACCTTCACCACGGCCAAACGGTGGGTTTTCCCCAAAAAATGGAAGAGGAAAACATTACTCAGCATCAGCAGGTAATTCTTAGGCCATTAACAAAAAATCGGACGAGAGCCCGCTTTCTTCCCGTGTTCCTTTTACGCACATGGCCCGAAATTCGGAAAAAAGAGAAAAAACCTACCTTTAATTTCACGGAAGACACTACAAATTAGTCCCAAATTACGGAAACTCGTTAAATCATCATTAACATAACCTAACCAATTAACTGCCCCAGTATGAAATGCCAAACCCCAACCAGTTAACTACCTCAGTATGAAATGCAAAACCCCAAACTTACCTAACCTAACCTAACTGACAACAACAACAAAACCACACGAAACTGACAATAACAACCCGCCTATCGGAACCACCCAATAGAGAGCTTTGTCTTTCGTCTATGAAAACAGTAATGTTGCGATTTTTTGCATAAGCAGTTTATGTAGTTCTTTATGAAATTCTTGCACGAAACTGACAATAACAACCCGCCTATCGGAACTGTTTACGAAAAAAAATATAAGGTACCCTTCCGGCCTGGCAAGGATTTTAATCTTTCTTACCTTTTTTTGTTTTTAAGGTTCCACAGATCGTGAAAAACTCGTTAAAAAATTAAAACTGAAATTTTGAATTAAAATGCAAAACTACCTAGAGGCGAGGCGCGCCGAAAAATTAATGGCGGCGGGCAGCAGCAGCGTGCCGAAATTATTTTTCATGAGCAACGGCGTGAGGAATACTGGGAAAATCATCGGCAGGGATAAATGTAAACGTAAACGTAAATTCCACATTGCCAATTGTAGCATAATACAGTCGAATACAATTTTTACGTTCGGAGTAGTCCCCACTACGTTTCATAATAAGTATTCACTAGTTTGTTAGTCCATTCGTCGACTGTCGATTTCTCGGCCGAAAGTAGGAGTTAACTTTCGGACGGTGTCAAGCTGGGTTGAAGAGGTGAAGACTTACGCCAGCTGGAAGGCAGAAGTGGAGCTGCGGCAGTCAAGAGTTGTGGCTTGCTCCTGCTGGTTGCGTTGGCCGGAGTGGGAGCGAGGGGGAACGGGCCGGAAGGGCTGTTGGTTTCTCGGCTGAAAGTAGGAGTTAACTTTCGGACGGTGTCAAGCTGGGAAGCGGAGACTTGCACCGGTTGAAAGGCGGGAGAGGAGCTGCGGCGGTCCGGCGGAGCCGTATGGTAAGAGGGCAGAAGGAGTAACCGTCTTTCGGCCGAGATGGGGTGACTTTCGGTCGGAGCGTGGAGCCTTACGGCCGGGATGCGGACTTGCTTGCGAGGAGTAGTAGGGGAGTCATGACATCCTGTGCGTGAAGGGAGAGGAATGGTGGAGCAGTCTAGACGTTTCTTTCCATTATTTAGCCAGGGTGTGAAGGCCTTGCAGCGTTGCATGCAAGTTGGTATTATAGCTCGAGAGATGCCTGGGAGCGGTAGAGAGGGGCTCAGATATGCCGTGTGAAAGAAAAACTTGCTCGAAAAAGGGTGAGGCGAGGACCAGCATGAAGGCTAGCGTGGTGGGCTGGAGCAACCGTGAGCTTTCGGCCGGATGTAAGGGAGCAGGAGGTCGGCCAAACTTTTTATAGTTCCGGACTTTTCTGGATCCAAAATGCTGTTCTGATTCATAAAAAGAGGGCCTTTTTTTAATTTTGGAAAAAATTAAAAATTTCAACTGTCATTCGGTGCAGTGATGATGCTATACGGAAACGGTTTAGAACATCGACTGAGTATGAGAATTCGTTTAGCGTAAATTGGCTCGTATTTTGGTACTAGGGTAAATAATGGCATGGTGAATGAAACCAAGAACGCACGCACAGTGGGGCACTTGAGGTAAGTTTCCCCTCTCCCGATTTTTGATGCCCCTTTGGTAGATAAAATTACTATAGTGTCCGCGGCCTATCTTGAGTTCTCCGCAGAACGAACACAGATAATCGATTGTACGTTTTCAGTAGCAGAGTGCCTTGTTGATATCCAAGATGGTTACAAAAAACAATGGCGGCCATCGATTAAAGCCACCCCATCCAGGAAGACGTAGCCACTCACAAAATACTTGCAGGACTCAAGATACATCGCGCACACAACAAAAACAAACATTTAAAATAAAGCCAAAAGTCGTTAAAACATTTCGAAGATTGCATTAGTAATTCAAAGGTCCCATGATCAGCAAGGATTGATTGATTTCTATTAGACATCTATTTTCTTTAGTCCTATGAAAGCAGGGTCTCAAAAATTGTGGTTGCCTTTATTTAAATCTTCCATTGAAAATGTTGCTCTTTGCCCTTTTTTTTTTTGTGTTATGCCTTTAAACATGAGACGACTTCGTGGCCTTGCCATGTTTTAATATTTTAATTCATAAACCTGATGACGAAAATTGATTATTTTCGAAACGTTGTTCGTCTTTTTAATTTGCATCACTGCTTGGTTTTTCGTTGAATAAACTGAGATGATCTTAGCAGTCTAAAGGACGGTAACCCTAAAATTGCCCTTTTCTTGCAATTCTGATTTTCATTCACTGGCTCCTGCAGACTTTCAAGAAGGGGGAAGCACCATTGGAAAAAATAAGAGCAAAATCATACTTCAGAAGGCCAACCAGCGCAAAAGAAAAAGAGCAAAAATCAACATTTTCAGTGGACGATGTATATAAAGGCGAGCACTATTTTTTGCAACCCTGCATTCATAGGACTAAAAAAAGTAGGTGTCTAACAGAAATCTAGTAATATTGCTTGGGACCTTTGCATTCTATTGCCATCCTCGAAAAGCCTTTGGTTTAACGACTTAACTTTATTTTAAATGTTTTATTTAGTTATTTTATCTACCAAAGGGGCATCCAAGAACGGGGTGGGAGGGGGGGACTTACCCCAAGTGCCCCAATGGGCGGGCATCCTTGGTTTCATTCACCATGCCATTATTTATCCTACGCGATCCAGTTTATGCTAAATGAATTCTCATGCTCAGTGGATGTTCAAACCTTTTCCGTTACAGCATCTTCACTGCACCGAATGTCAGTTTAACATTTTTTGAAGTTTTTTTCAAACATTTTAATAAACAGGACCCACTTTTTCGAAATCAGAATAGCATTTTGGATCCAGAAAAGTGGTTCCCATTTGCAAACTCTATGGGCCACCCTGTAAATATTGTAATGCTCCTTTTCTTACAAACAAAATTGTGCGAGCAATGGCCATACACATAATAAACCAGACCGTTCCATTGACAATAAAAATTAAGCGAAAAAGCGAACAAATTAACTGAACATAAAATGGCTTCGCCGTTTAGGGAAAAAGCATTAGCACTCGTGTCCTTATGGAACTCACTGCTGTGTAAGGACACAAATAAAAACGGATTAGAGTTCACTTGAGCGAAACAAACTATAATTTTAACTCCAATTCAAGGGAACAAAACAAAATAAAACCAATCCACAAATAATAAAACGCCCGTATAACACATAAATCAAACACACCCACACATTCACTGGCATGGCCCAATTTAAACACAAACTGTGTTCACTTACTGATATTACTAAGAAATAAAAGCAATCCTTGATCCCTGGAATTGTAGTTCAAATTATAGTGTGTTTCGTTCAAATGAACCCTAATCCGTTTTTATTTGTATGCTTTTACAGCTATGAAGTCCATGAGGATTCGAGCTCAATAATGTTTTTTTTCTAAAAGGTGAAGCTGTTTTTTGTTCAGTTAATCCATTTAGTCTGTAAAGAAAGAAATCACAAGGTAAAGGGTTAACGAGGCAAGCAGTCTGTATTAAAGACTGGCCTTGTGAGGAAACACAATACACTAGTCTGAGAAAGAAAGAAAAGACAACTGCCCCGACTGGGACTCGAATCCAGAACTTACCGTTTACTGGCCGGGCGCAACCACTGCACTACCGGGGCGGGTACTGGCTACAGGCTTCAGCCGAGCTAAGTAGCTGTTCAATCTTGCTCAGTGGTGACCTAGAGATCACAAACATACATACAAGGAGGGAAAGCAACTTTGCTTCTTGGCCTTCTTTGCTTGTGGAGGCCAAGAAGCAAAGTTGCTTTCCCTCCTTGTATGTATGTTTATGATTTATAGGTCACCACTGAGCAAGACTGAATAGCTACTTAGCTCGGCTGGGGCCTGTAGCCAGTACCCGCCCCGGTAGTGCAGTGGTTAGAGTGCCCGGCTAGTAAACGGGAAGTTCTGGGTTCGAGTCCCAGTCGGGGCAATTGTCTTTTCTTTCTTTCTCAGACTAGTGTATTGTGTATTCTCACAAGGGCAGTCTTCAATGCAGACTGCTTGCTTCGTTAACCATTTAGTCTGATGTAAGAATTCAAATTCAAATTCTTTAGTCCAGACCCTTGATCTGCAATCGTACGCTCTTTACATTACTAAATAGGCTAAAATAAAACAAAACACAACAGACTGGCCTCACAAACTCGCCAGAAATATCCAAACAGCCATGTGTAGCACAATCACAGAACCCACAATCACAATCTAACCCGTGCTCGTACACAATACTCTACTACCGATTGTAGTCTGGCGATGGCAGCTACCCTAGACGCACATTCCAGCAGCAACTAAAAAGACGGATGAGAAACTGTCCACCTCGATAACACCAGTCGCTCTCCAATAAAACGTCTGCAGACCAGGCATAGCGGAGAATCCTCCCAACCCAATCTAAACGTGCCTTCGAACGCCGAAACCCATTCAGCACTGACCGCAGGCTGCAGCTCGGTTGGAACGCAAACAGGAACCTCCCAGCTGCCGCCCGTTGCCACTGTTGCTCCCATTCTCGTAGTAGCCACTCACGAACTACCGGGTGCCTTAACCTCACCGATAAAACCGAATCCGCTTCCTCAGCACCTACCGCTACCGCCTCTTTAGCCAGCATGTCTGCTTGTTCATTCCACCAAATTCCCGAGTGGCCCCTCACCCATCGCACCGCAACACACCCCGACTGTGATGTAAGACGGCGCTACGACAACAATGCGCATCACAAACAACTAACAACAATAGCGCAACACAAGCATCCCCTCAACAACGTAGGCTTATAAATGCACACCGCATTAAGGTTTACGTATACAGTTCAGTCCCAATTGACTGGTACTTTTGTTTGCCGTATTGGCGAGAAGTAATTGATTTATGCCGTATAGGCTATAATTAACATAAGCAATAGCATACCTATCTACGTTCATCAGACATGGCTGTTAAAGTTGACGGGGTGGCCAAACAAATAGAATGGGAATGTAGTAGTACGACAAATGCTGGTGAAGACAGTGATGCGCGCGATTTGAATTTCCAGGCCTCTTTCGCTGTGCGGATCCCAGTGCCAGAAAACTACGTGGTTATTATGAATAGCATACCTGAGCACCAAGCCTCCCACTCGTACAGAATATCGTACAAGTTATTTCCCACAGAAGAGTTGACAAACATCGAAGTGGCGCTGTTTGGTTCAACGGCAAAAGTGTACTGCAAGGACCAGATTCTGTGTCTAAAAGTATACGAAGAACATAGTCACATGTGGATAGCATGGTCAAATATGCACGTTGTAAAACTACGCGATGACAAAGCGCTATTTGACATGTATGAACATGTCTGTAAAGTTTTTGTCGGCGAGGCGTCGGATAAAGTGCAGTATGATCGTCCCAAGGGATTTCGAGTCACAGACGCCTTTTACGAATCGGCGCAGTTCTTAAGCAAGTACTCCCAAGGAAGTTGCCAAACTGACAGCAGTACTAGCTCCACGGATGCACCGGAACAGAATGAAGTGGATGATTTGGAGATGTGGGACAAGTGGTCACAGATATCTTTGAAGTCCATTGATATTACTGCCGTTCCACCTTGGCAGGAAGTTGAGGAAATACAACGCACAATGCCTACCACCTCTCGTGGGACACGCAGCACGGTATCTATTGACGGCAGTACTAGTACTTCCTACGAATCTGACTCTCGACATATAGTGCTATGTAGCCTCCAGCCAGTAACAAAAACAAATTATAAACTCTTGCGCGATTGGATTATTCTAAAGAAAGGCTCACCAACCCAGTCAGATTTTTTTCAAGTGATGGATGATACACTGCTGAAAAAGGCGGTTCCTTCTCATCGTGACTTAAACACCATTAAAACATCTTGCAAAATTAATTTACCACCTGGTGGACAGAGAAAGAAATTAGGGGGACCTGTAGTTATGGGGACGCCCATCCTTAACGTTAAGATGAGCGCATTTTTCACGGGAATTGCGGCGCAGGTGGTCAAAGCGGGATTCATCCGCAGCCCACTAAGTACGAACGATGCAATATTCTTGGTTAGCACCGACGACAATTTTCTCTCACCAACACAGAAAATAAGGTTAAATCCGCTGACAGTGAGACTGCGACAGGTTGAAGATTTGCCCGAGAACTCGAACGTTGATGCAGGCGAGTCGAGTGTATTTCTAAAATATAAAATATTAAATCACAAACTGAGGAAGACCAACGTTCATCCTCACGATACTAAAAAAGTCATTTTTAATGACACCTCTGTTTATTTAGTCGGAACTGTCGGTCATGTCAAACTTTGCGAATATTTCTGTGGCCCACCTCTAATCATCGAGGTTCACGATTGAGATGCTGGGGAGACCCTACAAAATATGAGAAGTGCGCAGCCATCAATTTACGGCAGTGACTTGCTTGATAATCGCAGTTCTTTCACGGCATTACAGTCTCACAAGTTTGGCTATGAGAACGTACTGGATTTAGATCAGTCTCTTAGTACCTTTGGAATAGCCCAACTCAACCTTTGTGACTTTTTAAGAGGAAGTACGCAAATAGATTTTTGCGAACAAGTCATCTTCAGTGCAGCACAGAGAAGCTACCAAAGTGCTGCACAAAAGTTCGTGAAGGAGCAGTTTCCTTCCGAAGACATTTACCTTGAAGCAGGAACCTCTTTGGAAGCACGAATTACTCTAGCTGTACCGTTGTACAATCCAGTGTTGGATAAAAGACGAGAGCTGGACGCAGTTCCTCCAGTGTGCTTTGCAAGAATGGTGATTAGGTGTTCTAGCTTGCAGAGAAGATTTCTCTGCAAGTTATTGACGTTGCTTATCGACTTGAACAGTGCCGAATTAATCAAACACCGATTACCATCGATTTACTGTCGTGGGTTGAGTTTCCCACTGCTGCCAATTTCCGACCGAGCTAAATACACCATGGACATCATAACCGGATTTCACGTATTTGATACCAATTACCATGTTTTCTACCTCGAAGGCCTAGCTGTCGGGAGCATGCAGCGGTTGCTGGAACGTCTACCAAGTTCAGAGAATTCTTCTTCACCAGTTAAAATCCTTTACAATTCAGCAATGATATTCAGCGAGCGGCTCTATCTCCTCTTGCCAGCATTTGTTTGTCATCTTCGACTACTTCTGTCAGTTAAAAAACTGTTAGTGGGTGTGCACAAGTGCAAGTTTGAATCGTCAGTGACGCGAGACGATTGCATGAAGGGACTGCAAAATATCCAACGACTCGTTTATTGTAAAACTTTAGAAGAAGTCACGAAACACAATTTATTCCTAACTAAAAACATGATTTTATCAGTTAGTCAAAATGTGGGTAAGATGATGACCGTGGATGAAGTCACTGGCATTTTGCTAACACCAAAAGTTTCCTGAACAGTCTTAGATGATGGGTTGTATGTAGTTACCAAATAATTGTAACTGCAAAAACTTTGAAAATGTAATAGAAGTAGGGTTTACTGAACCCTTCATTACACTATAAAAAAGATATTGACTTTGAGGAATATAATCAGTCATTTCTCATGAACAATAAAGGATGAAGGTATAAATCTGAAAGGAATACTCCATAATTTTGTCATAAATATTAGCAATTCTATACAGAGTGATGAGTAGTCATCAAAGTTGAATAATGTGATAAAGGACCAGTGAATGAACGAAAAACAAAAGGTCTTGTAAAATGATGTCATGGTCGTGCCACTGATAACTTCATAATATATCCATCACACCATCGGATTAAATTAGAATTTCGAATTAAGATCCATTACCAGTGCAAATAATTAAAAAATATCGGAAATCGGCACATAATTGAAGGACATAATTCTCATGTAAAATGGCTATTGTTACCCTTGAACGGCATCTATCTCAACTCACAGGTGTGCAAGCAAGAATCCTTTTTCGTTAATGAATCGTTGTTGTCAAACATGTCTGTAATTTATTTCCATGGTATGAGGAAGATATTTAACAAGTTCAACCCCGAACCACGAATGCCTTCCCCGTAATTACATTGTCCAATGTTCAAAATACCTCGTTCAGTTGAGCCGTTAACCAGTATCCCAATTGGACTGATCATCCTGTACAAACTTTATCCAAATTCTCTGAAACGTACAGTAAAAAAAGTAACTTTAAGGTGTTGGTCAAATATGACAGATTAGTGGTAGACCAAAAGCAAATCCATGGCTGAACCAACCAGCAATTCGGTTTCATGAGCTATAACTGAATAGAAAACAAAAAAGGAATCGTTTGATGCTTAAAGGGATACTAAACCCTCCAACAATGAATTTTGTTATTGATAGTTTAGATACTGGAATTAATGTTAACAGGTATGCGACGTCAATGGGTGTCAGTGTTTAAGCCGTACGAATTTTTAAACTACCTGATTTAAGCAGACGATGCACAAGCTCTGGAGAAAATCCCGTTTGAACCACCACGCATCGTGACGTCAAGGCGCCTTCCACCTGTCTGCGTGACCTGCGCGTGCACCAGAAACAAAACGGCATCGCCTGGGACTCTCGTAGTGCAGGCATTTCTGTCATCTACACCACGACACGTCATCGCTGGTGGGATCCCACGGGTCTTCTGGCTTCTTAAGTGTTTTCTTAGCGATCTCACATCTTTTTGCCTTCCGTTTACCACTTGCAACAGGTTGAAACTGATAAGGCTGCAACGAATTGACAGCGACAGCGTTGTTGGTAGCCGTGTTTGTTTACAGGCAGAGAGTGGTCGCGCGCGTTGCACGATGGGAAGGATGCGCTCCCCACTTCCGTTATGGTTTTGACGTCACGCTACATCACGAAACCTCCATAGTCGCGAGCTCTCGCGGTGCTACGTTTGGTTGGGTGTCTTAAAAAGCGCACTTATTTTAATTTATTACGACGTAAGTAAGAAGGCAAGCAACATTTTAGAAGTTTTGAAGGGGTTTTTAGGGTCTTAGCTATCATTAAAAAAATTGGAAAAGTGAGGGTTTAGTATTCCTTTAAGATAAGGATTAACTAATTCGAAGTCAAAACGGCCAAGGAACACCAATAAATTTTCCTGTAAGGATATTTGTGTTGACGTACTGTTTAGTCCACGTGAAACCTTACTGTTCTAGTCAAAGGTTTTTACTATTTTCACTTTTGCACACGATAGAGGAATTAATGATGGGTGCCTTCTACTTGGCTAAACGACATCGCTCGAAAGTGTTTAAAAACTAATCTTCTTAATGTGCTTAGCACAGCTCTACAGGTAATTTAGGGTTCGGACGAGTCTTTAAATACCTGGAAATAATCTGGAAAGCAATAGTGAAATTCCATGCCTGGAAATATGCTTGAATATCGTGAAATATGATATATGTATCGTCAGTGGATTGATGAACGTAAAGTCCACGACGTGACCGAAAAACACTGAAAAATGTAGCCAAGAAAGTAGTCGAGTGTCTAGCCTTGCATTATTAGAAAACAAAACAAAAACTGACCGTTTGATGTTTAACTGATGACGAATTAGACAATATAAACGAATCGTTTAAGGTAGACCTGATCCGAAGTCAAAACAGCAAAGGAACACAAATTTACTTTCGTGTAAGGCTTCAGATACTGTAGTGTTGCTGTCACGTGGAACATTATTGCTGTATTCAAATGTTTTTACCATTTTTACTTTTGCACTCGGTAGACCAGCTAATGATTTTTGCATTCTACTTGGCTAAATAACGTCGCTAGAAAAACCACAAATCTACAAGCAATTCGGGGTTGCTTACAAGTCCTTGAAAACCTGGAATTATTCTGGAAAGTAATAATGAAATTCCAGCGTGGAAAAGTGCTTGGAAATCTTGAAAAATTATATGCATATTCAGTAGGGTGATGAAGGAAAAGTAGATGATTGACTGAAGAACACTGAAACAATTGGCTCAGGAAGTAGTCGAGTGTGTAGCCAAACGTTGTTCTTCCTTTGTGTTCCTTTGCATCAAAAGTTGGAAAGATGGGCTATGATTTTAATTGTATTTACGTGTATAATAGTTGGATACAGCAGTAAAGTTTCACGTGGACTAAACAGTACAGCAACACTGCAGTATCTGAAACCTTACAGGAAAGTTAATTTGTGTTCCATTGGTGTTTTGACTTCGGATCAGTTCAACCTTAAACGATTCGTTTTTATTGTCTAATTCGTCATACTTTGACGTGCCAAGTTTGTCTAACGTACTCCTTGCAAATGAACTGAATTTCGTTCGTTCATTAAGTCCAAGTCTTTCTGTTGTAAGTTGGTTTTACTGCATGTCACTTTCACCAGCTTTGGTCTTTATTCGTATTATTACGACGGCATGCCAAATAGGCAACGATCATTTTAGCTTTAACACGGGAGGATGACGTCAAACTAGTATACGTACAAAAACTAATTCGTATAATAAGGAGGATATCCCGCTTGCTATCATGGTGGAAGGTAGAGGAATGGAGTATAATCGAACTAGTGTGGTATAATCAGCCGGTTATACACCGGGGTGTAATCGGGGCGATTATACCCCAGTACCTTTTCGTTGTGCGCATTCGCTACTTAACGAGCTAAGCTTGTATACCAGGTAGAAAACTCCACGTATTCATTAAGATTTTCGTATTTTACCATCACACTTTATAATTTTTTAGGCTAGTATATTACACTTTTTCTTCGGCGATCTATTAGCATAAATAGTTTTAATTTTTACCGTATTAGTATTTTAGTTTGTCGATCCCATGGTTATTATTAGCAAACGATGAAAAATTAGTACAAGAACACACACGGCGCCATCTCTCGGCGGATTGCAGCAATGCGTAGTTGATGCGGCGTGTTTGAAGCAAGGCCCGCTGAGATAGCTGCGCTCCACTCCAGGCCGGTCAGCTTGCTTCTGCTATCTCAGCTGGCCTTGGTTTGAAGGGAGTAGTCGCGACGCAGCATCGTCTGTAACTTCTCGTTGGAGACAAATAATTGTATGAACTGATAAACTAATAAGCTAATAAAACGTAGCATTACGTTATAAATATTAACATGGGTAGATGTTAAGATCTACCCACGATATTAATAATAACACAAAGAATGTTTAGTCCTTTTGTTATAATTTATTTTGAATTGGGATATACTCCAATGCTCCACTAAAACAGCCCTCAAGCTTTTGTGGATAATACGGCTAAAAATGTTTTCGCACTCAGCCTGTAACCAGACTAAAACTAACTCATGCTAATTAATTTGAAATTATACCCCTTGCGCTACGCGCTCGGGATATAATCACAAAATAATTAGCATTCGTTAGTTTTAATGTCAGGTTACAGAATTCGTGCGAAAACAGTAGCCGTATTATCCACAAAGGCTCTAGGGCTATTACTACTGATAATATATTTTCTTGTAGCTGGATTGGAAGGTTCACCTGTACATATGTGGTTGGTGTATGTACAGTATTGGCAGGGGCGGACTGACAGCAACTTGGCCCACCGGCCCAACCAACGTAAATGGCCCCCAACCCAAGTTTCACAAAACAAATGTCTTCAAACACAAAGTGTCCAATGTTCTGCAGCACATTGCTGTATTTTTCTGACTTTTTTTTTTACTTCACGAATAATAAATGTTTCCCTTCACCCCCCCCCCCCCAAAAAAAAGAAAATAATAAATGGTTTCCCACGTGACCTGACGCTGTTTTACACACAATTTTGAAGTAAATTATTTATTCGTATTTTATTCATTGAAAAAGTTCTACCGTATGTACAATAGTCGAAATGGTTTATCAGAAGTA
>JAHWFP010202797.1:0-11127 GCA_023313725.1 Lithobius niger
TCTAATGACGCTTTCGCTTCACGTCATGAGTCTTATATAAAAAAAAAGAGTGTCGTCTCGTGGCCTATATTTTATTGATTTTACTGACTTCCTTCAGGAAGTGAGTTGATCTGAACTGTCCCTTGATGCGGCACGTTCTGTAATTTCGCTGCAGGCGTGGCTTTCATTTCGTGAAATTAAACGAATGTGCTAACGCCACGGACTAATCAAGAAGCACGCTTTCCAGAACCACAAAAAAATAAAAAGAATACTAATAAATAGAAAACAAAACAGAGCTAACGTTTTGGGCAGCCAGGATTGATGAGTAAGCAGCAGTATAGAGCAGTGACATTTGCCGCCATATTGGCACCAGATTGGCACCAGTATGGGCTTTGGAGGGCATAACTACAAGGTGCACTACATAAAAATGGAGGGAAAAACAACGGAAGAACGGATTTCTTAGGCTTAAAATAACGTTGATTTCTCCAACAACAAAAATCGCGCGTTTTAGGTCTAAGAAATCACTCTTCACAGCATCGGCTTCAGTATGACGCCCTTCTGTTTCTCTCTGCAGTGCCCCTTGCAGCTAACCCATTAAGACTCCAGCATAGAGTTATATACAACAATACTACGTCGTGTCACTGCTCTATAGAGCAGTGGCATAACGAATCATTATTGTGTATAACTCTATGGTGAAGCCAGTAACTGGGTTAGCTGCAAGGGGCACTGGAGGGAGGGAGAAAAGAAGGTCGTCTTACTAAATCCAATGCTATTAGATCGGATTTCTTAAGCCTATAACGCGCGATTTTTGTTGTTGGAGAAAACAACGTTCTTTTAAGCTTAAGAAAAGCCGCTCTCAAAGCACTTTCTTGGCTAGAAGTGCCGTTGTTTTCCCTTACATTTAATCTAGTTCACCTTGTAGCTATATGCCCTCCAGATGCTAACTCGTAGCCAATATGACGTCAGTTGACGCTGCTGTATAACAGGGTTCGCACCAACCAGGATAATCTGGAAAACTCAGGGAGTTTAAACCACGTTTGAAACTCAGGGAAAACTCGGGGAATATTCACATTAAAAAAAAAAAAAACTGGAAAACGCAGGGAGGGTTCGGACAATTTTGAAATTCTTAATTTCCCTGACATTTCCAGATTTTCAGGTGTATCCAATGGCAATTTCCAGGTGTCTTACAAGTAATATAGTTCGGGCAATAGACACCGTGCCTGGTGTTTTTTTTTTTTTTTTTTAATTTCTATGAAAAGAATCCAACATCTCACAAAACAGTTGTTTAAAGAGACTAGACCATCCAACTGGAATGAACACATTTTCATCACAGGTATTGGTACTAAAACATTCTTCTTTACAAATTATTATTAAAAAAGTTGAACATTGTGAAAAATTTGCTTTTGAAAATTTAGATCAAACACAAAGGCGATTTCAGGGATTTTAAAAATTTCCCTGTCTTTTCACTGTTTTTCAACAAAAATCTTGCTCGATCCCTGTAATTTCCCTGATCTTTTGGCCCTATTTTCATTTTGAAAATATATATATATATATGTATTTTTTCATTTTGAAATATTCCCTATTTTCAAAATGCTCTACTGGTAAAAACTAAACTTAGGTCTGAATATGACTTGCTAATTTTTTGTAAATTTCTATTAACGATGAAGCCCATTCTTTGTTGAAGTGTTTTAAGATTTTCTAAAATGCACTAGTTATTAATATACAATTAAATACTGGTTTTCCGTCCATTACTTTTTTTTCATTTTCCAGTCTCAAAATTAAAATTTTTGATCGAAAAGTCACAATTGGATGATCATATTGCAATACGATTATACCGCCCCAACACAAAATTTGCTAAGGATTACCGCCAAACTGTTTCGACGTTCGAAGTCGTGATATACAGTATAAGGCCAAGTTCTTTCGCCAAGTTAATCCCACCGCGTCAATAGTTTGAAGGTTAAATGAAAAATCTAAATATTGGTTACTGCACAAGTTTCAAGTATTTCATTCAACGTTTGACGTTTTCGTAGGTGGAATTAACTTAGCAAAAGAATGTGGCGTTTGATACCACGACTTCAAACGGCGGAAAAGCTGGCGGGAATCCGTAATACGTTATGTTTTGGGGAGATATATGTTTTCGTGCCATGTTTGCCTGTGATAAGGTCAATTTTTTAACGATAATATTGTAGTAACATTATACCTGGCGTACATGAACTCTGATTCTAAATCAAGTAAATTTGACCCAAATCAAAAGCTTCTGATACATTCTGCGGTACAAAAATTCACCGAGTTGGTCGCTGTAAACCATCAAACGTTGGAATAGAACTTTAATACTGTCTAACAAGTCCTCTCTCTCTTCTAACGAAAACTCTAAAGGATTCATACACTCCTGATCACATCTAAAACACAAGGATGAAACTCATTAAATATTCGCCATTTAAAGCAATGATATCTGAGTCAAAATGGCTGCTACCAATTTTGTTCGCCCAGTCGGTATAAGCCTTAAATGACACCCGACCACCACCAACTTAAAAAAAAAACCAAAATACAAAAAAAAAAACATAAGTTAAGAATTTTTACAGTTGGCGGCGCTCGCGAGTCAGTTATGTTGCGTTCGGGAACAGCATCTTAGCCATTTTGGGTATGTTATCAGTTCTTTAAATGAACAAAAAACTTAAGAGGCTCCTTTACCTTTCTGGGGTTTGGGTATAATCACCGTCGAATTTGTAAGGCCCACGGAGCCCGGGCCTAGGACGCACCCCCTCCTTCCCCCCCCCCCCCATGATGACTTTAGGTGTCCACGGAGCCATCATGCAGAAATTAATTTCGCCAAATATCTTTCTCCTTTTTGGAATCATGACTAACCAGTATAAATTCCCCGCCCTCCACCACCACCCCACCCCTATCCCCAAAGGCTGTAATACAGCGCTTTACTGCACCACAGCACTATATTTTGAGAAAGTGTGTTTTGCTGTGCAAAAATCAGTAGACGTGGAAGTATCCATTTTTTTAAGTATTTTCATTGTCCCTAACTTGTCGCAAGGTAGAAGAAAAATAAATACAGATGCAAACCTATTTACGTTGCCTTTTGAGCTTATATGTCAGCCTTCCTGAGCGGGGATTCGAACCCACGACCTTTGAAACCAAAGGCAGAGGTCCTACCGCTGGGCCGTGTCAGTACGGCTCAGAGGTAGGACCTTAGCCTTTGGTTACAAAGGTCGTGGATTCGATTCCCCGCTCAAGCAGTCCGAGTACGTAAATCCAAAAGGCAACGTAAGTAGGTTTGCATCTGTATTTATTTAACTTGTTGAGACGTCGGCTTTCTGTAAAGTTAAAAAAAAAGTAGAAGCTGTGGTTCTTGCTTCCTGGCTCCAGGCACAGTCATTCAACATTGCCAGAATCCCATTTTCCCAGTCAACGCTAGTAGGCGTTAACTACCAGCCCGTGCGAGAACTATCCTGGAAGGGGAGGCGAAACTCGTGATTTTCATTCAGTTGTCCTTGGTTTGAAGAATCGAAACTTGTTACTCTCAAAAAGCTCTGTCAATGGTGTTGCTTTCAATTTCGGATTGATTAGACCAATCACATCACGAGTGATATTTTGCACACATCTTTGTTAGGTAAATACCAGCACAACGTAATTTTTACCTTGCGTTTACCGCAAAAGTAAAAACGGTCACTGGTTTAAGAACTGCCTGCATGAGATCACGACTCAGGACTAGTGGCGGAGAGTGAGGTAGAATTATAAAAAAAAAATCATATAAAAATAAACCCGCATACTAAAAAGACCAACCAATTAAGAAAGCGAAAAACTCCCCCTTAACACTGCCGATGCAGCTACACTGCAATACTCTACACTAAAATCCGAAGCGCAGTCAGACTTCTTTACTGGGTCGTTCGTGTGATTTATACTGGCTTACATTTCAGTAACTAGCTTTTTTAAAAGTACTCCTAATACATGAAAAGAATAGCTGAAACGTTTTGCAGTATTTAGCCGTATTATGACGTCACACACAATTTTAAAACAACGGCAGTTGAAAACTTATTTTTCTCACGTTATATTATTTTAGCCTTTTAAAATAAAATATTTGTCGTTCGGGAAAATTAGTTTGAAAACATACACGCAAATGAAACGGGTTATAAATTTTGCCTGGAAGCGCCATCTTGCAGTAAGTAATGGAACCAAACGTTGTAAGGTTCGGTTTTTTTTTTAAAGAACTACGTGAAATTATGTGTGCAATTGTTTTTTCTTGTTCTTAATGCATGTAAATGTGTTTAAACAAGTGAATTAAGCTATTGTGTAATCGTAAATCCTTTAAAAGAAGGAATCCATAATATGTTTAAGTCTCTAACAGTACACTGCAATACTTTTCATACGAAATCCAGCGGAATACGAGAATTTTACCTTTATCGTCAATTAAAAGGTTGCTGAATATTTTTAACAGCACACCAATCATGGTTTATAAATTTTGTTATTATATTTGTTTTTTCCCCTCATATTTCTATAGTGTTTAAATTCGATTTTTAAAACTTCAGTACGATAGCGCTCAATAATAGAAAATGTTGATTTAAATTTCAAATTTTTGGTTTAATAATTTAGCCCCAAGCTTCGAACGCACGTTAAAATATACTATTACCCTTTGGTGGAATTTATTTTGCTCCAATTTTTTTACGGATTTGCAAATAAATAAAAATTGAAATTTGGCGTGATTAAATTGCACCCTTTTGAAAACTGCGTTCAGGATTTGCTTGAGATATTTTTAAATATTTTAAGAACTCTCAAAATCTTCCTTACCTTCCACATTTTGCACGTTGCTGTCTGTATTCCAAGAGTAACTGTTACGTTTGTTCTCACTGCCTGACCAACTGTCGTCCATAACTTCTCCCAACCCCTCATCAGCTTATATACGTGGATTCTGGATAGCCAAGGGCAAGGCTGCTGCAGCAGCGTCTCCCCGCCCGTAATAGTGTCAGTGGGTCGCTATACAAATCGTCTTCGCTGCTCGCTCTTTCGCTTAGCTATACTCCTCCTCACACAACTCCCGCATCTCGCCGCAGTCAACAAACCCGAAAGTCCATCTTCGCCAAGTGAGATTGTTTTTTTTTTATATAATTTTTTATCACTTGCCTTTAAGATTCTTTACCCTCGAGGCATAAAAAGAAGTTATACCGGGAGATTTATTAGTGCACCTTGGACACGGATAACCTTGCTCTGAGACTTGAGTGCGGGAGTCGACAAAACCAGTCCTTCCTATTTCGAGCCAACCTAACAACCACGCCGTCTTTTGTCACACCTAAAATATGCACCGCCTTCCGTATCTCGTCTTTTTTGATCGGCGGGGAAGCAGAGCTAAAAATGGCCGCCATCTAAGTCGCTTTGTAGAGCGCTTTTGTGACTTAATTATGGTGTTGGTCTAGTAGACTATTATGAATAAATTGTGTACCTTTTTTTTAACTTTAAATTCTTTAAAAATAATTTTTTTCTTCATCCTCCGTTAAAAGAACAAAAATTTCACGCTAAAATTCTGCGGGACTTAATTATAGAGAGAGATGTTCAGACGTCAGTCATAGTCGTACAATAAAATTTTATTTTTGTTTCTCATTTTAAGATTAATTTGTTCTGCTGCTTGCATCTAAATGCTTATCATAAAGGCTTCTTAAAATCACACTGATTTCGACTTAGAAATAAGTCGCATTAATACACATCACTAGGCGCTTAAGCGTTTTAAAAACGTATGTAAAACTTAAAAAAAAAACATAATGCTGTAAAGGAACAGATACAAGAAAGAGACATGTAAGCCATCAGCGTCGCGATAATACACGTAAAAGGATCTTCAACATACCAAAAAGCAAGCTGGAGCTACTTTTACACGTATTAGGGCGCGTTTATGCAACGACTCGCCTTTGCATTCTCGCAGCTAGAACTCAACCGCGATGGCAAAGGTGACATTGCCATGGTAACAACGTTAAATGGATCAGCTAAATCTGACATCGTTTAAGTAAATATTTGCAGTCTTATAATCCGTGCCAATAATGCAAAAAATTCCTCGTGACGAAACAATTTTCCCAAACGCTTCTGAACTCGCATTATTTGCTGTTTTCGTTGCGAGGCGGCAGGCATAAAACCGCCGCCATGTTGGAATTTGAGGTGATTTCTAGCTTCTAGCTGCAAGAATGCAAAAGCGAGTGGTGGCGTAAACGTGCCCTTAGTGTGATGTTGATCTCTTTCTTGTGCCTGTTCCTTTAGATCGAGATTATTAAGGCTTACAATGCTGGACTCTTTTACACGTGTTAGTGCAATACTGATGGCTTACATGTCTTTTTCTTGTATATGTTCTTTTTGGGCATTGAGTTTTTTTTAAGACTTGCATCCGCATTTTATACACTTGAGCATTTTTTTAATACCGATTTCTGTTATTTTTTTCTTGGAGAAATTTCACGTAAATTAAATAAGTAAAATTTTGATTGAGATAATCACGATATGACAAGAACTTTGTTTTGGGATAAATCAGTCAAAATAAAACAGCGTTCAGAAGGCCATGGTCCTTATTCACATCTGCGTTTTAAGCTACAAAAGTTGAAAAATCGGTGAACTAGTTCAATCTCTAGGTAAAAGCAAAAGTTCCCCAAGAAGAAGAAGAACAACAAGAATATTGTATTCACAATACAGTAGCATTCAAAAGGCCGTAGGCTTTCTTCATATTTACGTTTTAAGCTATAAAAGTTGAAAATCGGTTCATTGCTTCAATTTCTACGTAACAGCAAAATTTCCTCAAGAAAAACAACACCAACAAGAATACTGTAGTGAAATTAAAATAGCGTTCAAAAGGCCCTATTGTGTGCGCGGTGAAACTTGAGTCCGTCCGGTATTTTATGAGCGGCTATGTCTTCCTGGAGGGGGCGGCTTTAATCGACGACCGCCATTGTTTTAGTAACTATTTTGGATATCAACAAGGTACTCTGCTACCAAAATTATACAATCAGTTATTTGGGGCACACTCATTCTGGGGCACACTCATTTTGGGGTACACTCATTGTTCATTCTGGGGCACACTCAAGATAGGCTGCGGACACTATAGTCCTTATTAATACCTACAGTTTAAGCTATAAAAAATTAAAAATCGGTTCATTGGTTCGATCTCTCTAGGTGATAGCAAAATTTCCCCAACAAGAAGAACATCCTAAGAATATTGTAGCCACAATAAAATAATGTTCAAAAGGCCCTACGCCTTGTTCATTCACACCTGAGTTTTAAGCTATAAAAGTTGAAAATCGGTTCGTTGCTTCGATCTCCAGGTGAGGACAAAGAGTCCTAATAATAAGAACAACAAGAAATGGCCTATTGTGGAGGCCAAACGGTTCGATTGTTTTATTAAAATTTTTAATACAGTGAAATAGTTACAACACGACCCCAAATACCGAATTTCGTTGGTCTATGTCAATTCTACGGGAAACTATGGGGTTTCAAAGTTTGACGTTTAACATGGAAGGGTTCATACTGAGGCTTACGCTTGTACGACGCAAGGCGAGGACTCTTCAACAATGCCTTTAAATTCTGTTGTTGTTGTTATTGTTTGTTTTAGGGAACACGAACCCAAACTGGGTTATCTGCCCCACGATGATGAAAGGGACAATTTAGCAGGAGAAATCCCAGCGGAAAACCCAGGATCTTTCAAAATCTGAAAGGGTTCAAAGGGTTTTAGCGAGCGTTAACCGCCTTCAAAATCTGATAGTATCGGATAACAATCGACTACAAACTTGACTACAATTTCAGTGCATTGTTGGCTGGCAGAAGGTTTTGTCGCTGTGGATTTTGAGGACGAGCAAAATGAAATGTTCGCTGAGACTGCTGGGCAAAGTGTGCAGGATATTCGTCATGATGAGGAAACCGGATTAGGGGATTTAAGTTTGGTCGAAGGGAGCTACGTGATAGCATGGAGAACAATAACCCCCCCCCCCCCCGCCTCTCCTAGCAAGAGGTCCTTTTACTTAATATGTTAAAATGTAAACCCCATTGAGTTGTAAAGGTCGTCTCCGCCAGAGAAGAAAGATGGCGAAAGGCCCACCTTGATACATTTCGTTCAAGGCCAACCGAGATTGAAGCTGCATTCCTCGCTGCAGCAAGGAACGTAGCTTCATCTCCGTTTTTTGTTATCGCCGGTAAATCCCTTTGAAAAACTATATTTTACTTATTCCAGGATTCCAATCTGTAACAGGAAAAAACGAACTCACTTTCTTTTGAGTCCAACGCGGTTCTCAGGTCGAAAGTTTTCAATAATAAACGTTTTTGCTGGACCGTGACCTAAGACTGTCCATCAAAGAATGTCTTCTTTAATAAATTATCATTATTTATTAAATAGGACATTCTTTGATGGACAGTCGTCGGTACAGTTCGCCTTTGAAATCTCCACTTTAGAAAGGCCTCGCCCACCTCCCGGCCGATGCACCAAGGAGCTAAGTCTGAGCCTGTATCAACCGCAGTGGGGATCAATATAGGACGTCAGGGGCTTAGCATACTTAAAGTTGGGTGGTAGTAAATGGACTAAGAGACTTCATTTGCCGTCATGGTGCAGCAGCGATTTATTTGCACAGCCGGGTTATCATTTGGCGGTCTCGCTTGCAATCGTACCATTGATAACCGAAACAGTTACTTTCGAATTACAAATTAAGAAATATTGGGGTAAAGATTCGGTCGACCATCTTGCAACTGTTGTGCTGCCTCGACCGATGGACATGCGCAATGGATATTGGCGTAGCTACCGACGTCATATGAAGGCATTTGAGCCGGTCGTTCATTCTTAACTTTTGCTGAAGCTGGCCCAAATGGGATTCGATGGCTCCCTTTTCCGCTGGATCGCTGCATTCATCAGTGGACGTTATCAAAGGGTCTCTGTGTGTCACTCATTCTCCTCTGAATCGCATGTTATTAGTGGTGTCCCACAGGGTTCCGTATTGAGACCGCTCCTATTTGTAATTTTTCTTAATGGTCTTACCTGTAAAAAAGACAACGCCTACCAAACCAAATTTGCCGACGACTTGAAGCTGGATTCGGCGATAATTGATGCAGACAATGCCTTAGCCCTTGCTTCAGAGGTAGCCTACGTCACGGATTGTGCTGATGACTGGCAGCTCCCACTTTCCTTCACTAAGTGTCAAACTATGCACTTTGGCAGAACAATCACTGATTTTATTTACAACATAAACAACCATCCTCTCCCAGTTATAACTGAGGTTAGGGACCTTGGAGTTTGGTTCAGCAGTGATTTAAAATTCAGTCTACACTGCAGAAAAATTACAGCTGTGGCCTATAGCCGCCTTGCTGTAGTGAACCGATGCTTTTCTTACAGTAGCCGCGAGGTCAAGGTTTGGGCCTACAAGGTTTTTGTTAGACCGATCTTAGAGTATGCCAACCAAGTTTGGTCACCAGCTCTATTGGGCGACATTGAGCATATTGAGGCAGTCCAACGGAAGTTCACGAAATCATTGCCTGGTATGCGCAACTTTATGTGAGCGGATTTTACAGCTAAAACTTGAATCCGTTGAATTGCGACGACTTAAGTCTGATCTAATTTTGGCTTTTAAATTTTTGCGTGGATTGGTTCGAGTCAATTTGCCTTTTTTCGACCTGAACATAGAGGGAAGAACTAGAGGTCACTCTTTTAAATTACAAATTCCCAAATTCCATTTGGAGTGCCGACGACATTTCTTTTCGGTGAGAGTTACTGCCTTTCGTCGTCACCTTAGCCAATTAAATTTTACCAAATTTTTTACGACGTTTTTAACACTCGGTTACTTATTGACAACGGGCCCCAGTGGTCTCGCATTCAGCCACATCTTTACGTCACTTTCTCTAGTTGGGTTGGCAGTTAGTGATCACACCGATCCTTGCCTTCCCGTTGCTCCTGCAAGAAATTGTTTATTTATTTATTATTATTATTATTATTATTATTATATAACTTAGGCCCCAAAAATACGAATTACATGCTGCAAAGTAAAAGACAGTCGCTGGAGTGGTAAAAGCTGAGATGGGCCGCGGTTACCAACCTAAAACCTAACAACACTTGTTGCTAACCAAGGCAAAGCCAGCCAGTTCCTTAGGTACATTATTACAACAAAGGTACACACGTGACATAAATCAAAGCGTAATGGTTGCTAAGGTTGAATGAGCTTCCATTTTTATCGGGTTTTTTTTAACGCGTTCCCAGCCGTAGCCATGGCGCCGGAGGGAGAAACAGACAATTTTGCTAGGTAAATCCCATCGGAATTTCCTAGGCTCTTTTACATGCCACAATCGACATGAGCACGAGACATCACAGGGCCCTTCTCTTCCTGAAAATGCCAGTGGGTGGCTGGGACCGGACTCGAACCCGGGTCCTCTGGCACATGAGACGGTCTTGCTAACCACCAGGCCACCTTGCCCAGTACCTCTTTAACGGCAGCGATCCCATTAGAATCAGGAACTCTCCAATTTACACCAATGCTCTAAATTGCCTTCAGCAAAAAGTTAGTGATGTGATGACCACGACGGACGATGTCAAGGCCATGACTTTACGTGCGTACGATTACATAGTTTTGTTATTACGGCTACTAAGGATGGTACGATATAAAAAAATTTTTATCCCGATATAAAAATGTGTTTAATTATCGCGATAATCGATAATATCTCGATAAAACAAATTTTGAAGCTGGAATATAAGCATTTTAATTTTGCTAATTTAAAAAAAAAAAAAAAAAAAAAACCTTGGCTGAAGGCTACAGTGCAACTTTCATGAATGTGAATTGTGTGGCACTCACAATCTGGCCAATAGACATGAAAATACACGAGCCATTGTCCATTATTTCCTCACCATGTAGAACAATTCAGCTGTACAGTTGTGCTGCTATTTAATGCTTAAATATTGTCTGCATTAAACTAACACTCCAATCACCTAAGTGGCTAGCAACAGCATTGCACACTTGGTTGGGTAGCTCTCGTAATTCCACACGCAACGCCGCAAACTGCTTATTTCTAGCCATTACGGTTTCCGAGATGTGACAGTTTAAGCATCGGAGTTTGCACGCTAATTCGATAAATCAGAAAAAGTGCGATACGACAATCGACAAAAAAAAAATGTATCGCGATATTATCGAATTATCGTACCACCCCTAA
>JAHWFP010202858.1:0-12840 GCA_023313725.1 Lithobius niger
TCCGTTCTGATACCAAGCCCAACAACGGTCGTGCATGCAGTGATTGTTACTCAACCAACTTTGAAACTCTTCAAGTCGGCTCTAAGAGCTAACATTATTAAAGCAATATGTCGATTGTTACAGGCCACCCCCGTTTATTTAACATTGTCGGTCTCTCGCCCTCTTTCATTGTAGTGCATAATTCATAATTATGAATTAATAATTATTATATATTATTATTATTATTATTAATTAATTCATAATTGTGGGCCTACAAGGCTTTTGTCAGACCAATCTTGGAGTATGCCAGCCAAGTTTGGTCGCCTGCTCTGTTGGGCGACATTGAGCGGTTTGAAGCAGTTCAACGGAAATTTACAAAATCGCTGCCTGGAATGCGCAGTCTTACTTACACCGAGAGAACTCAGCACCTAAAACCCGAATCACTTGAACTGCGGCGACTTAAGTCAGATCTAATTTTAGCATTTAAAATTCTGCATGGATTAGTTCGAGCTAATTTGCCATTCTTCGACCTGAATGTAGAGGGACGAACTAGAGGTCACTCTTTCAAATTGCAAATTCCCAAATTCCGTTTGGAGTGCAGACGACACTTCTTTTCGGTGCGAGTTATTGGGGCTTGGAACTCGCTCCCAGAAGCAATCGTTACCTCGACGAGTGTACCTGCCTTTCGTCGTCATTTGAATCAACTTAATTTAACTAAATTTTTACGACGTTTTTAGCACTCTACTAATTTCTCACAACATTCCCAGCCACATATTTTATTTGTATTTTTAGTTGGGTTGGCAGTTAGTGATCACACCGATCCTTGCCTTCCCGTTGCTCCTGCAACAAATTGTTTTATTATTTATTATATAATGACGAATTTGCTTGCCCAACCTAAGCGTATTATATATATATATATATCCATTATTTTTTCTTGTTTCAGCAAGAATTACGCAGAAAAGAATACTGTAATCACCTTAAATTTGGTACGCCAATCATTCCTAGTAGTAGAAATTGAACCAGCAATGGATCCCCATGAAATACCACCAAAGTCTTCGCCAGCATCCCCCGCCCCTCCTGTGCGCCTCATGAAGCATCAATGACCAACAAATTCTTGCTGATCGTGCCAAAACGTGAAATGGTACACAACTCATTCTTAGAAGTACAAATCGAACTAGAATGTGCATCAACCTCATGGAGAGGACACAGGGAAGCACTGTGGGTGGATGTATCTCATGGGGTTCCATAATGTAGTTCGATTTCCACTGCTACAATGCATGTTTTTATTACAGTCAGCAAGAATTTGTTGGTCATGGATGCTTCATAGGGTGCGTAGGAGGGGGGGGGGGGGGGGGGCGGGGGATATTTCATGAGGATCCATAGCTGGTTCAATTTCTACTAGTAGAAATGATTGGTGTACCAAAATGCATGCTTTCAGTACGATCAACAAGAATTTTTTTGGGTATCAACCTCATGAAGTGGAAATAGGGGGAAAGCACAGAGGGGCCTTGGAAGATTTCGCAGAAGTTCCATAGCTAGTTTGATTTCTACTGCTAACAATGACTTGTGTACCAAATTTCATTCTTTTAGCAGTATCTGCAAGAATTTGTTGGTCAGGCCTCAAGGAGACAACACAGAGTGTGTGTGTGGGGGGGGGGGGGCACCGATGTGGTGCCTTGTAGATTATCTCGGGGGGTTCTAAATATAGTTCAGTTTGTACTAATATGACTGACTTATGTACCGCAATTCAAGCGTTTAGCCCGAACTGCGATAATTTGTTGGTCAAGCATCAGAGAGGGGGCACAGGGGAGCGCTTAGGGGCCCCTTGGGACATTTCGTGGGAGTTCCATGCTTGGTTTGATTTCTATGCTAAGAATGACTTGTGTGCCAAGTTTCATGCTTATAGCTCGATCTGCAACAATTTGTTGGTCAAACTTCAATGAGGGGGGAACAGGAGGGCGCTGGGGGTCCTTTGGGCCTTGGGGGTATTTCATGGCGATTCCATGGCTTGTTCGACTTCTACTACTAAGAATGACTTGACTTATGCTGCTAAGAATAACTTGTACACCAAATTTCATGTTTTACTTGATCTGTAAGAATTTGTTGCCCAAGACCCTGGTAGGGGGCACGGTGGAAGGCGCTGAAGGTTCTTGGGGGTATTTCATGGAGGTCCATGGCTGGTTCGACTTTTAATGTTAAGAAAGACTTGCGTACCAAATTTCATGTTTTTAGCTCGAGTTGCTGAAATTTGTTACTCCACTTAATGACTTCTGCCCAGTGCTCTTCTTTAATTATTGCTCTACCGACGAGAATACTGCAGTCACATCTAAATCGTGTTCAAAGAGTCCTGGTCGGTGTTAATACCTACATTTTAAGCTATACAAATTGGAAATCGGTTCATTGTTTCGATCTCTAGGTGAGAGCAAAATTTCTAGCCCATTTCGCTTTCCGTGTCGACAATATTGTAATTGCATTAAAATAGCCTGCGAGAGGCCTTAGGCCATGTCCATACCTACGTTTTAAGCTATAGAACTTGAAAATCGGTTCAGTCGTTCGATCTCCAGGTGAGGGCAAAGAAGAAGAAGAAGAACAACAACAACAACAACAACAACAAATGGCCATGCTGTGGACGCCGAACGGTTCAATTGTTGTCATTCGAATTTGTAATGTGGTGAAATAGTTACGACACGACCCCAAATACCGAGTTTCGTTGGTCTATGTCAATTTTGGGCGAAACTATAGGAGTTCAAAGTTTGACGTTTAACATGGAAGTTCATGCTGAGGCTTACATAAGGACCGCTACCGGGGTCCTTGATGGTGTACTTATTGACCGTGGCAGTTTGAAAAACTATTCTTCTTCTTCGCTACTGTGGGATTTAATCGTTGCCCATCCTAGACCATTTTTTTTTTATCCTTGGTATGATCGAAGGTTTCCAGATTAAATCCTTCCCTTCCCTCCGGTAGACTACTACTATTTGTGAATTTCTTAATAAGGTTTAAATAATTCAGTAAAACAAACCTGGGCTATACCTTCCAGGAACCATTATTCAATTCAAACCCATTGATTTTAAAGCCCAAAACCCTGATATGAACGTCATTCTTCTTATTTCACCCTTCGTATACATACATTATTAAATGAAACAGATTTAATTATTACGAAAAACTGCTACCACATTTAAAAATTGTTTTCCTTGCCACTGACATTTTTTTTTTTTAATTACAAGCAAAACATCAGCAAAAAAATATTGAGCCATTCCACACTAATCATTTTAACCCTTCTATCCATCCTCATTCCTCAGTTAATGTTTACGGTATGTATTTCATTCTTGAAATTATAAAATTTCAAGAATGAAATACACAATGTTAATTACATTTTAGGAGGAATGTGGATGGGGAGACGAGAAAAACCAACAAAAAACTATTGAAATAAGTTGTGTATATTATATTTCAACAGGTTTTTTTTTATTATTATTATTGGGCTATTAGAAAATTGATTTAATTTCTGGGCTGGGAGTAAGTAATGTTCCTTGAAAGTGACTAGTGGTTTGAATTACTATTTTTTAAGAAAATAGATTTTTAATTCCGATCGATTTCGTAGCCGAAACCAATCCCCCCCCCCCTCCAAAAAAAAACGTAAAAATTTTTACAAAAATGAAATTAGCTGTAAATATTATTAAAAAACGAACAAACTAAATTAAATGTTTGAACCGAAATGAAAGTGCCGTGAGAAGATATAAACAAACACTCATCATAGCATCCAGGGACAATTAGATGTGTTTCTACGTTTATGCAGAAAAATAAAATAATGTTTTTTCGTTGGTGTTCCCTTTTTTTTTTCTGAATAATCTGTTACCTACTACAGTTTCAGAAATTTACGCAAAATCAAAACTGGTATAAGAGAAGCTGCCAAGTTTTAAAATGAGTCGGACTTTGAAGGTAGTGATATCACACAACCAAAGAAAAGCCGCCAAGGTTAATCCTATTAGACAAGTTAATTGCACCGACTAATAGTTCGAAAGTTAAATGAAAAAGAGAACACTGCTACTCGCGATAGCAATCTTCAAGTTTTTATTTAAGCCCAACCTATTATTCGGTGCGATTAACTTGACTAATAGTATTAACCTTGGCGGCCTTTTCCTGGTCGCATGATATCACTACCTTCAAAGGACGAACTTTTTTGGAAACTTGGTGACTTCTCTTATACCAGTTTGGTTTTGTGTGGATAGCACAACTTTCATAGGACTGAACGCACAAAAGGTCACACCATCTATCTTCATCTTTACCTTTTTTTTTGGTGGACTTTTATAAATTTTCACATCGATAACATTTGTCATTGCCCAATTAGCTTTTACATCAGCCAAACTAACACGGTTTGGTTTATTGTATGTGCATGTTTATATGCTTAAGTTTCTTCAATCCCATTTTTACACACACTGACTAACAAATGCTGATTTTCGTTCACTTCGCTCACTCAATAAGCACGTCTCCCTTATGTTACTCCACCCGATGTTATTGTTAATCTATGCAGTGAAGCTGGAATTGCTCACTCAATCAACCCATCCCCTTCAATTATCTGTTTATCCCTGCACATTTCCCTTTCATTTTCCACCTGATTTCATTTTTAGACATGATAACACATGCTTTTAGCTACTTACAGTCAATAGATAAATGCAACTTAGGATTGTTAACGTACAAAAGGTCACACGGTCTTATCTTCTTCTCTACCCTTTTTCTTTCTTTTTTTAGGAATTTTATGTATATTAAAAATTACCAACAAAAACGTCAAGTGTGCCGTAAAAAAGGGAGTTTATGATTGAATTTTCACTTGTTAAAATGTACGTGGATAAAAATTGACGATTTTTAATTGAAACAATTAAATGTACAATTGAGAAAATTGCATCTGTTCAAGTGCTGTTGTGCTTTATGTTTTAAATATATGATTGGTAAAGCACAACAACACTTAGAACAGATTTTCTCAATTGTACATTTGATTATTTCTATTAAAAATCATCAATTTTTATCCGTGTACTTTTTAACAAGTGAAAATTCAATCATATTACGGCACACTTGACGTTTTTGTTGGTAATCCGTGTACCTTTTTTACAGCCATGGCGTTGCGCTACAAAGCTTTATGCATGCAGTCAATTGTTGCTGGGTACTTTGAAACAATTCAACTCAGCTCTGAAACTCTGGATCTGCGAAATAAATGCGCGTAAGATAACCAACGGCGTCGAGTGAGTTCTTTCAACAATCAACGAATTATTGTTGCCAGAACTCCCGAGACGCCGTCGGTTATTCTGCTTCTACCAACGGCATAGTGTTCGAGTCGTGGCTGCAACTAACAACAAATCGTGCTGACATTTTTTAAATTCAGAAGCTTAACAAGACGACTGTGCGTGCAATAATGTTCATGCAAAGACAGCATTGTTATTGCTTGTTTGGTGAAGGGTTCTGTGCTCGTGTTTATCGCATGTAACTCGATTCCGAAATACCCAACTTCAGACGACTTCTCTTAAATTTTTTTTTAGAAATTGTTTGAAGGGGCTATTCGGCGTTGAGTTTCCGCGGTATGAGCGGTGATGGGGGTACTTCGGAATCGAGTAACAATCAAGAAATGAAAGAAGAGAACCTTTAATAATAATAATGATTTAGCCACGATGTGACTGGGAGAACAGAAGGGCAGGTGCCACTTACACTGGTCCCGTGGTTAAATGAAGTCAGTGGTAGCTCTTACGCTTAAGGAAATTGTGTAGATTGCATGCCCTCAGTAAGGTCTTAATGAAAGCAAGGAGCAGAGACCACATTCTCGGGAAGAGGGTTCCAGACCGTAGTGACCCTATACGAGAAAAATCTTCTTCGACACTCGGTGCGAGCTGGCTGGACCACCAACTTAAATGAATGCCTGCGTGTGCCCTTGTATGAATGAAGTTTGAAAAAGGGTAAATCGACGGAAAGGAACCCATGAACAATCCTGTGGGTAAGAAGCAGGACCGCACGAAGACGGCGCAGCTCCCAGCGACTCCAGGCCCGCGCGTTCCAGACGAATGTCATAAGGAAGGTTTTGGAAACCGGGTAACCCCAGAACTGGGGTTATTCGGCGTTGTGCAACGACGCTGACTGGCTAACTGGGTTATTCGGAGTTGTGCAATGACGGATGCTTTCGGAATCTTGAACAGTGAAGCGGTAAGACAATAAACGTGTTATTACAAGACGGAAAGCCAAACGGGCTCCATCAGTGACAAATACTGCCCATTTATTTATTAATTGCGTATACACGTGTTCGATAAATAAACAAGTATTTGATAGCTTTATATTTAAGAAATAAATTTAAAATAATCAAAATATTACAGACGGTTGTGTCAACATGGCTATAGCATTCAGCTTCTCTGGAAGGCAACCTTCATAGCTATCCACGAACTAATTTGTTTTAGTTTTCAAGTAGAACTGGTTAATATTTATAAGTAGAACTGGTGTTGAACGGTTGTAGTGTTGTGATCCAGTAGGTATTTTATGATTTTGTTGATGTTAACGTATTTCAAATGCAAATCAATTAATTTAAAATTGACAAATAAACATGTATTCGAAAGCTCTATATTTAACAAATAAATTTAAAATAATCAAAATCGAAATACGACACACGGCTATCTAGCATTAGGCTTCTCTGGGAGGCAACCCTCATCGGGTAGGGTGAGAGCTATCCACAAACTGATTTATTTTACTTTTCAGCATACTGTACTATCTGATCGTTATCATGTGGTTTGAGTCGTGGCTAGCTGCTGGTATGATTTATGGTGCATTTTATGCTTTATAGTGTAATTTCTGATTTGTGGTATATTTTATAAGTTTGTTGTGTTATGCTAACGTATTTCAAATCAAATAAATTAACGGAAAATCGGTAGGAATAACAAAGAAATATAACTCATAAATTGGTTTGGTTATATTACTCATAAATAAAAAAAAAAGTATTAAAAATAGCATGAATAAGCATGAAATTTGCTTGTGTCCTTACATTCTAGCCTGATTCCGAAATACCCCTTCAGACAACAACGAAACTATTCTTTCGCCAAACTTTCTTTGTTGCATTGTTGGGAGAACGCACTAGTGTGTTTTCTCGACAATGGCTTTGTAACAATGGTTCATTGTTCGGAATCCACGCCGAGAACCATATGCGTGCGGTATAAGCCATTCTATCGTTTTTCGGCCTTGAAATTAACAACTTGGCTTAGTTCGGTTTAAATCTATATCGTTTAGCTGAAACACGGATTCTTTCGGTCACAAATTTATTTGAGGCCCGGGTCCAACGCTGTACGCCCCAATACAAAAAAATAATACAGAAATGTACTAACTTACCTCATAACAACAAGACCCCTAAACCCAACAGAATTACCACAGGTGCATACACTCATACACTTCGGTATAATCACCCACCGTCTTTCTCTCACAGAGACGCTGCAGCACTGGCCCCGTAGCACTGACCGCAGCACCGCCGCCGCTGCATTTCGCCCTTCAACAATCTACTTTTTAGCAAAGACATAACACGTGCACGAAGTATGGATCTTTGAGTTTGAAGTTAAGTGGCATTGTTCTCTAATCACAATGGTTAAACAATCAAAATGATCGTTCAGGGTCCCGTAACTCCGGAATGGCTCCGCCAATTGAAAAAGTGGTCTCTCTCTGAGGATGTAGCCCAAGAAAATTTCTGGCTTAGATCATGTTTCAGATTTTAGGTAGATGCAGTAGTTTTTTTCTGAAATCGTGTCACACAAGAACAAGAACAACCACAAAAAGTTAACAGTTTTAAAATATCCGTGTGGTTTCCTACGTTTACTCTTGCACGGAATTGCATAAAAGTTGGTATAACGTTGGGAAAAGTTGCCATCTACTATCTTGTCAAGTTTGGTCGAAATATATTGAATAGAAACTGAGAAATTAATAGTTTTAGTTTTGCTGGAGAGAGACTTCAATCATATGCCTTTTGCCGTGTATGATTAGCAAAATTGAGAATTCTTTCGTTTGCTTTCTTCGTTCACATTTTGTCATGTGTGAGAATTTCCTTTTTCTTCCCCCGGATAGTCAGTAAACTTCGATTTGGAGAATGCATCTTGTTTATTGTCAACTTAACGCCATGGTGCCAGGCGAGACTGAGATGCGGGAGCCTGTTCTCTTCCGGTTGGGTTGCGTGCGCGCATGCGCGAGAAGGCGTTGAGAGGCGAGCGGATGTGGTGATGAGGGAGGGAATCATCATCACACATGCAGAAATCCTTTAAAGCTGTCTGTTATTACTAAAACATCAGACCCAAAGCATTTTATTTTTTGGTTATTAACATAACCCCGTTTGCTCGTGGATGTTCGTATTGTTGCGCAACCATCATCTAACGTACATTTCTTCATTCTTATGCAATCCATTGTAACGTAAATAACTGATTATTTACACGGCTAGCAGGCCGTGTATATTAGAGTTCGTTTGCGCACGAGAATTTTCAGAAATTGGGCAGGAAGAGGAATTAAATTTATTACCGGGGCCACGGCCCAAAGCCAAGCGCTCACTCTGATATTTTAATACAACACAATACCATGAAACAAACTGCACAAAGCATTCAGAGCATGCAAAGCATGTAAGTGCCACCACTAACCCCTACCATGCTCAGACTACAGATCACAGAGGCAAGAACAACAGAGGAAACACAGACCTACAGGAACGCATGACTGAATTACAGTAACCGACAATAGCGCGCAAGCATTTAACAGATCCTCTCGGCACTGTAGAATATAAAAGATCAGAGAGGAACTAGGAGGCAAAGGGTTTTAGCGAGCGTTAACCGCACCCAGTAAGAGGCGGAGCGGCTAACAATGTAAAAATGTTAACAATGCTGCAACCTGTAACATTAATGGTCCAACAAAGAAGCGAAGCGCACAAGATTGGATTTGAATTTGAATTTGAATTTATTAGAGTTTAAAGGCCTAGAAATCACTCAAACAAGAAGATGCAACGATGCTTGGGCGCGGGGAAATAATTATTAACATTGTCGTTTTATCTTGAGTTAGCATTATCAGCCTAAGATAACTCGTTGTGGAGAACCAAAATGAAATGGTCTTGGTATTCGCTTAAATCTTCAAGTTTTCAACTATAGGGTGCGTCCGACATCACTGAATGACTTATTTAGTTCGTCAATACAAGCTTCGAAAGCCAGTGAAATTGTTTCCGCGACTGTTTGCCACGATGCTGCATCTGCCTGCAACAATGCAGTCAACTACACTTGCTAAATCTAGACACACGCTAGTGTGTTGCCAGCAAATAATAAACATGGTACAAAGCTTGGGCGGAACCTGAACATAAATACGCATTTCTAATTTTCCGTTTTTTCGCAAAGAAAAGTAGGCAGACAGCAAACACAATAGATTAGACGGTAGCAATTACAATAAAAAGGAAGCGAAAAAAGCCAACAAATTAACTGAACAAAAAACGGCTTTGCCGTTTAGAAGAAAATCATTAGAGCTCGTAGCCCCATACTCACAGCTGTGAAGATACACGGGTAAAAATGGATTAGAGTTCACTCGAACGCAACGCACTATAATTTAAACTCCAATTCCAAGGAACAAGGATTGTGACATGCCAGCCTCCCGCGTATATGTACAAATTATAGTTCGTTGCATTCAGGTGAACTCTAATGCATTTTTATTCGTGTATCTTCACAGCTGCGAGTATGGGGATACAAGCTCTAATGCTTTTTTTTTCTAAACGGCGAAGCCGTTTTTTGTTCAGTTAATTTTGTCCTATGTTACATTTTAGCTTTTAGTTCGTCCAGGCTTTTACAATAAAGGACGAGGGGTGGTTGTTCAAGCCATTGTTGCTTATTCCATGGTTGCGAATTTCAAAACCCTTCCACGCTTTTGTCCTGACGCCTACAAGCCCCAAACCAACAAAATGTTCATCACCTATGAGCATCCCTCCCCATCTTCTGCTCTTCATGCCTTCGCACGAAAAAAGGAGCGTAGTTTGCTGTGTAGGAAAGCCGATACACAGTTGCCAAGGGGTAGCTTTGTCATGGTGACTTATCACAAAAACAAATACTAAAACGTTCGGCAAAATAGCTTATCGTTTCCTGTCATTGCTCGACCGTACTAACACGGCAATTAAATAAACACATAATGCAAATTTATTAACCTTTTCTTGTCCAGAATTAAAACAAGAATTAAAAAGTACCGTAACGGACTGTTTTCACCCCACGGTTCTAACTTTGCTAATATTGTTAAGCAAAGGTTTTAGGGTTTACTTTTTACTTTAAAAAAAGTACGTTTTTTTTTTATTCCAGTGGTGAATGTTCTGTTGTAATCCTAGTTATGCATGGTTAGAGAAATTACATGTGTATTGCATTTTTATCAATATTATGATTATACAGGGTGGCTCACAAAATACAAATATACAGGGTGGGGCAGAAAGGACGGAACACCCTTGGCAATCAAAGATGGTTAATGTTAGGATAATGAAACTTTGCATGGTATGTATAGGTGAACGAGTGGCCAACTAATCTTGTGTCGATAACTGACCTTGACGCATATTTTCAAGGTCATCGTGATGCTAACTTTTTAACCAAGCTTCGCAGAACACCAGTGTAAATTAGAAATTTGTAGACATTGGCAAGGCATGGCCAATGCAAAAAAACGGAACGAAATTCGGTAAGCTAGTTTAGGAATTACGGAAATTTCAAGCATCATTCTCTTGTGCTGACCGAGTGGCTTTCCTGCCAAACAGTGAGTGTGAAATAAAGACCAGTGGTCCTCAAAGTACGTGAAGCCTGCTTGGAAACAAACAGCAACTGACACACTGATGACTCGACACACTCTGCTACATTGGACGTATACACAGAATAGTGCTGCAAACTACAGCATATTATGCAAATTGCCAAACTAAATTTTGTGGCACTGTGGTCATCAAGAAACTAAAAGTAAAGTTGTCCGTCCCTCAGGTTAAGATTTCCGATTTTGTTTCAGAGCTGATCACGGTTACTGAATTATGCCAATTTGCGTATGCTGCCAACACCATTACCTACCAATTACAATGTGTGGTGTACGAAAGACCCTGACAGAACTGTTTGGCGGGAAAGCCTCTCGGCCAGCACAACAGACTGATGCTTGTAATTTCCGTAATTCCTAAACTAACGTACCGAATTTCGTTCCGTTTTTTTTCCAATGTCCATGCCTTGACACTGTCTACAAGTTTCTAATTTACACTGTGGTTCTACGAAGCATGGTTAAAATGTTAGCATCACGATGACCTTGAAAATATGCGTCAAGGTCAGTTTTCGACACAAGGTTAGTTGGCCCCTCGTTCATCTACATACCATGCAAAGTTTCATTATCCTAACATTAACCATCTTTGATTGCCAAGGGTGGCCCTTCCTTTCTGCCCCACCCTGTATAATTATAGGCGTGTATATGCGTCACAGGTGTACACAACTTAAAGGCACATAAATCCCTCCGTTCTGGCCGCTTTACTCTGCGTCACCTACGCTAAAATATAGTTCAAACGACCGCAGCGCGCATTGCTCTACGACACTAGTTAAGCTCATTTCGGGGCCGCTGCAACGTGACACATCGTACGATCAAGATTAATTTCGGTCAACCGACTGCAAACGGAAACGAAGAGTTGGCACTTGGCAGATACTGTAGCAGTCCAGAGGGAATTCCATAACAATACAGGTTTGCAAAATAGTTCGTCCTACAATCCTTCTTGCTGACAACTTCCAGGAATGCCTCCGAGTACTCCCATTTCACGTTGTGAATAAAGAATGTGGGTCAACATTCTTTGAGAATGGAGAATATCATACGAAGATCCTCCTTTAACCTACACAACTCCAACGATTCCAGGCCCATGTTCCGTTGCCTCTCTGTATAGCACAAAATGTCAGTCAGTCCCTGCTGGGCATTTGTGGAGCATGTCTGAACTGATTCTGCCGATCAATGTCGCCAAGCAAGCAAGGTGACCACATAGGGCTTGCATGCTCAAGGATCGGCCTTGCATACATTTTAAAATCCCAAATAAAGGTGAAAATATCCCCCATACTTGAAGCAACGCTTAATAGTTGCCGCCAGGAGCCGATGAACGAACCCCGCAGGAGCAAACATGTTCATTATTTCCTGGTGCATTTTTTCCTGGTTCATTTTTTTCTGGTTCGTTTTTTCCTGGTGCCGCTCTTTGCTAACCAGCATGAACAATGCGGCTGCAGTGCAATGAAAATTTCAAGTCAGTTGTAAATCAGAACTTTGTATGGGTCAGCGTGTGTTAAATTTGGCTGGTGATGCATAACATACTGGTTACCTCTCCCTTTGGTGTCTTTTAGCTAAACTTAATTGGCAACGTGATTCGCAAGAATAAAAAAAATACGCTTTCGCTTGCAATTAGGAGAAGCAATGCAATGCAGCTTCCGTGGGGCGTAAATTGCCAACACTGGTTAATTAGCTAGTTGCCAATTAAAGCTAGACTAACTATCGTTAACGTGTGGCTGTTTACACTTGCAATGAGATGAGGAAACCACTTCGGTTTTATAAGGTGGAAACTGCGGCTAGCTTTCTCAATTGTGGCAGCTCCCCCTAGTTTTTATTTTCTTTGGCGTGAATCTATTGTGGTTGCTGAGTGCCATCCAACCTCTTCCGCGTACATCATCCCAGCAGGAAACACGACTGGCCTTTTGCCAAGTGGGTTTGCAGATTGAAAGACTGATGCCCAAAACTCTTAAGAAAAAGTTATTTATGCTGCGTCATAACATTTTAATGAATGCCGGCGTTATGTTCTCGGTTCGTTTGGATCAGTGGCACACCCAAGGAGAACACTCGCCCCTCCCCCCTCCCCTAATTTCCAAA
>JAHWFP010202871.1:0-31345 GCA_023313725.1 Lithobius niger
AGCCGAAAGAAACTTTCTTTGTGGCATAAATTGAAAGCAGACCCACTGTCTGAAACACTAAAAACATCCTATGCAAAATGCAAGCACGCATATTCGGAGCTAGTGGACAAGTGGCATAATTACCATTAGTGTCGCACTGTAAAAGAAAGAAATGTGACAGCTCCCTTTCGTCTTTATAGACGTCACATGAAAACCACTCGTACCTTGCCACCTTTCTTGAACAATGGTGCATATTTACATGATAATGCACAAAAGGCGAACCTTTTAAACTGTATCTTCGCAGCCAATGGAGTCGTTGATAATCTCTCCGTATCAGAACCTTTGTTTTCTGGTTTAAACTCTTCCCCACATCTTGAAACAGTTGACTTCAATCATCAAAATCACCTTCGACCAAGCCACGCGGTTGGCCCGGATGGCTGTTCTGCTTTCTTTTTTAAGCAAATAAAGTCTGAGATTTATATTTCCCTTACGTATATTTTCCAGTTATATTTTAAACAGGGAAGGTTGCCCAGTATTTGAAAGACTGCGAATATTGTTCCTATTTATAAAAAAGGACAGTCTTCTGACCCTAAAAATTATCGACCAATCACTCTCACCTCCGTAGCATGTAAAGTGATGGAACGCATCATTCGTGAGGATATGCTGGCTTTTTTAGAAACGAATAACCTTTTGTACCCCGACCAATTTGGTTTTTTACCTAATCGTACTGCTACTCTGCAATTGCTGTTAGCCTTGGATAAATGGACTGCTGCACTTGATCTAGGCATCCCCACAGACGTTATCTATTTCGATTTTCAAAAGGCTTTTGAGTCTGTTGTGCACAGTAAGCTTAAGTTCAAATTGGCTAATATCGGCTTTTGTGGTCCACTTTTTGTGTGGATCGCTAACTTCCTCTCCAACCGTATTCAACGGGTTGTAATCGAACAGAAACTTTCGTCAACTCGAGCTATAATAGGTGGGGTTCCACAGGGATCGGTCCTCAGTCCTCTACTCTTCGTTATTTTCTTGAACAATCTTACAAATCATGGTTTGATACATGACAATCCAAAATATAAATTTGCTAATGACTTAAAAGTCGGTTCTGAACAACTGACTGAGGAGGATTCCATTTTTCTCTCTACTCAAATTCCCTCTGTTGTTGAGTGGTCGGAACATTGGCAGCTACCGCTGGCTGATACGAAATGTTGTGTGTTCCACATTTGAAGGAAAAATTTAATGCATCAATACTACCTGGGTAGTTCCCAACTTAACTCTGTTAATCAGATTCGCGACCTAGGTATCCTTTTTAACCACGATTTAAAATCTTCCACCCATTGTGGAAACATAGTTAAAGCTGCGTTTCGTAGGCTTGGCATTATTAATTAGAAGATGCTTTCATTCTTTTAATCGTCAAACCATGGTATGGGCCTTCAAAGTTTACGTGCGACCAATTTTAGATTATGCATGTCCTGTGTGGTCAGCATATCTCTTACAGGACATCGACAGGTTGGAATCTGTCCAGTGTTCCTTTACACAGTCTTTGCGTGAGCTGGGCAAACTTTTGCCTGGCTGCCACCTACGGCTACTCGGCTTGGAACCACTTGAGCTGAGGCGCGTGAAGGCGGACCTGATTCTTACATTTAGGATCGTTCACGGTCTGATGCCACTGGACCTGCCTTTCTTTGACCGCAGTGAAAATAATTTTACCCGGAGCCATTCTTTTAAATTTGTAAGCACTAAGTGTAACCTAGACTGTCGCAAGAACTTTTTTGCAAATCGGGTGGTGGCGCCTTGGAACTCCCTCCCAGAGGCTGTTGTTTCGGCTACTTCACTGGGTATGTTTCGTGGATTGCTAAACAAAACGATTTGTCCACCTACCTTAAGCATCCATATCTGTGATGCAGCCATTAACGTCTTACAAGGACCGGTGTCAGTGGTAACGTATGTAACCCTTCCGTCCTCCTTGCCTCTACTGGGAGCAGAATGCTTTATTTATTTATTTATTATATTGAGCGCTAGAGATTAATCAATTTTACGGAAATAAATTCGGTGCGTATCATCATACACCAAATTGCAAGTTACTTCGCCTTCAATATCTTTCAACTCGTTTTCGAAGAGTAAACACTCGTGTCGAAGATTGGATCGATGTTTGGTAAGATGATGGATCAATTCTTGTCGAGTTGCGTAAACATTTCCGCAATACGTACACGGAAATAAAGAACTTAAATTTATTTTCTTTTTCTTGAAAGAAAACTTTTCGTTTCTTTTATTATATAAAGAAGAAAATTTTTCATGTTCCCACGATTCCCTTCCTTTCCTAGGTGTGTCTAAAACATATGCGGAAAAAATTACGAATAAAGGTGTTTTTTTCCAACCCTCTAGATCAATGAAAAGGTATTAAAAAAGCACTTTCCCCACCCTCCTCCAGATGGGCATCCTGCATCCTTCTCCAGATCAACAAAAACTGAAAGTGACACCCCTCTTTGATTACGTGACCGGAAGTGACGTCATTACCCCCACTTTGATCACGTGACTGAAAGTGGAGGGGTGTGTCATGTAAGACCCGGCACATGGGAAGCGGACATTCCTCCCCCTCCATCCAGATCGAAGAATTTCCGCATGTGGGACGCGGGTTTTAGGGGGTGTTTGTCTGTTGACAAAAAGTAATTTCAACCCTCCTCCAGATTGATGAAAATGAAAAAAGTAACAAATGGCCCACCCTCCTCCAGACTAACCATGGATGCGTGGGTGAATGGAAGCATGGATGAATGGATGCATGAATGAATGGATGCACGGATGTATTGAAACATGGGTGCATGGAATCATGGGTACATGGAATCATGGGTGTATGGATGAATGAATGTCTGGAAGCATGGCTGCATGGAAGCATGGATGCCTGGAAGCAGAGATACCTGGGAGCATGGGTGCATGGAAGCATGAATGCCTGGAAGCTGGGATACCTGGGAGCATGGGTGCATGGAAGCATGGATGCCTGGAAACAGGATGTATGTAGCTGACTTAATATTGGATTTTACCCTACTAAGGTAGTCCCTCTTTTTTTGTTTCATATCTTTTGCCATAATATCGGCGTATTCAAATTAATTCTACCTTTAAAAATAAACTATGATTATATTATTAATGAATGAGCAACGGCTGAGGTAATTTGCTGAATTTATTCTCCGAATGGAGATATTACTTTCAGTTGCATTCTTGCAAAGACTGTAGTATCATAGAACAAATCACAAATAAACCAAAAATGTTGCTTTTACTGTTGAAGGCATCCTTTATGTCTTGTAAAGCCTTCTAGTCACGCTGTTGGGACTGAGTTTCTTCAAGATGTAAATCAGCTGCCAAAGTTATATTTCACTAAAAAATATTTTTTTATTGTTTGTGTCCGAACGAAGGTTGACTATCTTTTGGACCAAAGGCCAGTTGAACTTAATACAGTACCATGGAAGATAATGGAGCCAATTCATGGAATATATTGATGATGTCTTTCAACATTTTCAAGCTTATTAGGAATTACCAGTTTGTTTTTGTTTTTACTAGAAGGTTTTAAAATTCATTAAGTTCTAATTTAATACAGTGCCATGGAAGATAATCGAGACAGTAATAAGTAGTGGTTTTGTAGGCACAATGCAAAAAGGAGCAAGGCGCACTAGGACCCATTCCCCGTAGGGAGCTTTCAAGCTATTGTAGTTGGCAATAGCAGAAGTAAAACTTGACTTATGACGTCACATGGTTTCCTAAATCATTTCCTGTCGGTCATGACACATAAAAAACCATTTTCAGTTTAAAATTTCCAAAAAATGTTTCATTCGGTTTCCAATTTTAGAGCTAATAAAAAATGGAAAATACAGTTTCAGTTGCAGATAATGGCAGTATGACACTACCTAATATGTATAACGAAGTCCCTCCACTCATTGCAATTAAAAAGGGTGTCACAATAGCAAAATAAAAGATTTTTTTTTAAAAAGGAAAAGCTAAATTAATGATAATAATAAAAACTGACTGCTACCACTAAAATGCCACAACAGCACATTTATAAAGTGTAATGTCTAGACAGTGATAAAATACTAAGAGACACCTACCAACATTGTCTTACCTTAAAATAACAGCAACAGCAACAAAAAAACACATATTGCATGAAACCAGAAATTAAAGAAAAACAAAACCCTGTTTCGTGTTTCATTATCAGTGTGCGTTGCTACAAGTTAAATATCACAGTAATATTTATGTCCCTTTAATGTTTTCCAATTCATGGTAATTAATGTCAGTAAGTGTTTCATTTTGTCCAAATGATTAAAGACATCGACACTTTCGCATTAACATTTAGTCAAGAATTTAAAAGAAGGCACGAGAAAGCTTTTTCTCCACAATCCAAAGAATCCGTGTATTTAAATGCGGATTGTTCTATATTTATTCCATGGGTATCATACATCAGCAGTCGACCAAATACATCAACTGAAGCCGTAATAACATGATGGAAATAAATTCTCCTCTAGTAGCTAGCCCATGAAATTCAAACATGGTGTATGGTTTAAATGAGCATGCAAAGTCAACTTTACGGTTCAAATGTACCTCTTCTCCTCTTGAAGTAGGAAGCCTAAAAATATGAGAAAGGTGTCAAACGACAGGAAATTAATCCGGATTTCGCGTAGGCATATTTTCGTAGTTCTAGGTAACATTTTTCGCCTCGAAAAAAGCGAAAAAACCTCTTTGGACCATTGTTGAAACGAATTTTTCGAAGTTGATTGTTAGTTTCGGAATATCAGCTCTTCCTGCTGTGCGGATGGTCCACAATTGTTGCGCCACGTAGGAGGCGCGTGGTCCAGTAGTGTCGTCGGTAGGATTCCGGCTGGCAAAGCTAACAGCCGACATTCAACAATGAGGCACGTGCAGCTAGCTGATGGAACGACTGTTTGAGTTGCATTTTTGATATTTCAAATACAAACTACCTATTCAGCCTTAAATTTAAATGAAAATACGTAAATCTATGAAAAGATAATTGCGAAATTAGGCATATTTAAACAAAATATATTGATAACAGAAAAGGGTGTCAGAAATATTTCAACTTATGCATTTGTAAACCATCGACATTCGATCAATAGTGTGCTATTAGCTGGTGCTCTACTCAGCAATAGTTCAGCCTAATTGTGGTAAACACGAATAGTTTCTAGGTACGATTTCGCCTTGCACGAAATCTTTTATATTAGTCAGAAATTATGGGCAACATGTGGTTGCTGTTTCAAAGCATCACACGTAGCTGGGTAGGATATGGCTTTTAGGTAAAAATTCTTAAAATTTGTGAAACAAGGAAACCCATGTAAAGACTGCAAAATTTATTGGAATAAAAAAACCAAGCATGTTTAGTTCAAGCATGCAGCAACTCGCGTGCAACAGCATTGAAACGTCCTTGCAGCACCGATGGATAAAGCTTCTTCAAGCCAAAGCCGACTGGGAAGAAATCAAGTGTCTAGCCTCCTGGCTCATTGTCAGTTTAGGTACATGCCAAAAAGGGGATGGGTTTTTCAAGACAAGGCCGACTGGGTCCAAATCGCATGCCTCGCCTCCTGGCTCAATGATAGCTCAATCGCATGCCAGAAAAAGAATGGTTTCTTCAATCCAAGGCCAACTAGGCTACAAATCGCGTGTCTCGTCTCCTGGTTCAAGGCCAGTTCATGCATGTGCCAGAAAGACAATGTTTTTATCGGTGCTTTTGATGTTGGTGGTGTTATGGCTAACAATCTGAACAAGAGGCGCACGTAGCTATTGGGTGGTCAGACCGTTGGAGTGATGTATGGTTACCATATGGTTTGTTTATGAACAGAAGAGTTAAGAAAAACGCTTCCTACATTCTGATCATTGTCTTGATTGTTTTAGATGTGGAATGTCTGTCAGCAGCTTAAGAGCATGGCAGTTCCTCGAGCATATTTTTTAAGCTAAGGCCGACTAGGGTATTGAAATCGCGTGTCTCGCCTCCTGGCTCCTTAGCAGTTTAGGCGCATGGCAGAAGGGGGATGGTTTTCTAACGGCAAAGCCGTTTTTTGTTTATGAACTGAAGCCTTACGAAAAACGTGCGCTGCACTCATTTGCTTGATCGTTTTAGATGTGGAATGTCTGTCAGCAGCATAAGAGTTGCAGCATGAAAGCTCCTCGAGCACAGCGAGACGACGCGGAATGAGTGAGCGAAGCGAGTGACTCCGCTAGTCTTACTCATTAAAAACTTACGGTCGGTATATATATATATATGTAGGTATATATGTACCTCTTCTCTTCTTGAAGTAGGAGGGCTAAAAATATAAGAAAGGTGTCAAAAGACAGGAAATTAATCCGGATTTCGCGTAGGCGTATTTTTTAGGCAACATTTTTCCCCTCGCAAAAAGAGAAAAAACCCATTTGGACCATTGTTGAAACGAATTTTTCGAAGTTGATTGTCGGTTTCGGAATATCACCTCTTCCTGCTGTGCGGATGGTCCATAATCACGTAGGAGGCTCGTGGTTCAGTAGTGTTGTCAATAGGATTACGGTTGGCAATGCTAACAGCCTTCATTCAAGAATGAGGCACGTGCAGCTCGCTAACGGCATGACTGTTGGGGTTGCATTTTGGAAATTTCAAATACAAAATACCTATTTAGCCTTACATTTAAATGAAATTACGTAAAGCTACGAAAAGATTAATAGTAAATTAGGCCTATTTAAACAAAATATATTGATAACAAAAGGGTCAAAAATGTTTCCACGTTTGCATTTGTAAAACATCAACATTCATTCAATAGTGTGCTATTAGCTGGTGCTCTACTCAGCAATACTCCAGCCTAATAGCGGTAAAAACTAATAGTTTCTAGGTACGATTTCGCCTTGCACGAAATCTTTTATATTAGCCAAAACGTGTAGGCGACATGTGGCTGCTGTTTCAAAGCATCACACGTAGCGGGGTAGAAGATGGCTTTTAAGTAAAAATTCTTAAAATTTGTGAAACAAGGAAACCCATGTAAAGTCTGCAAAATTTATTTGGATAAAATAAACAAGAGTGGCACAAGGAGTACGAATGATAAAATTACCAAGTATTTTATTTCAAGCATGCAGCAACTCGCGTGCTACAGCGTTGAAACGGCCTTGCAGCGGGGATGAATAAGGCTGCTTTAAGCCAAGGCCGACTGGGGAAGAAATCCCGTGTCTCACCGCTTGGCTCATTGCCTGTTTAGGTGCATGCCAGAAAGGCGAACGCTTCTTCAAGCCAAGACCCACTGTGTACAAATCGCATGCCTAACCTCCTGGCTCAATAACAGTACAATCGCGTACCGGAAAGGGAATAGCTTCTTCAAGCTAAGACCGACTGAGCTACAAATCACGTGCCTCGCCTCCAGGCTCATTGGCAGTTTAGGCACACGCCAGATAGGGGATGGTTTCTTCAAGCTAAGGCCGACTGGATACGAATCGCATGTTTCGCCTTAAGAAGCGCACGTAGCTCTTGGGTGGCCAGACCGTTGGACTGATTTATGGTTATCATTTGTTTATCAACTGAAGCCTTACGTCTGCAAGGCTGCAACAGTAGTTTTACAGTGAATTTAAGAAACTGTGTCGTGGCGAAGATCAGCGTAGTACCACCTGGGTATAATGGATGACGTTGTGTGGTAGTAGGTTCAATATGTACATGTACTTATTTTTTTTATAGTAGGGCGTTTGGCTATGGGCCATGGCTCCAATAAATTCATTATTCCCCGGCCCTCACGAAAAACACGTACTGTACTCTGATCATTTGCTTGATCGTGTTAGATATGAAATGTCCGTCATCAGCATAAGAGTTGCAGCATGAAAGCTCCTCGAGCGTAGCGAGACGACGCAGAATGAGCGAGTGAAGCGAGCGACTCCGCTAGTTATAGTATAAACAACTTCTCTCCATAAGCATTACACTAAATTAATTCACTTCCGTCAGCCAATGACCCAAAGCAGTTCAACCTTCATACTGTGCTTTCACCAATGAGTCAATCCTAACAGCAAACTCACGTTAACTATAACATAAGCACTTTAGAAGCAAACGCTAAAATAGAACTAAAGCTAGACAGAGTACAAAAAGTAAGACAGGACACAATGAAGTACATGAATCACTTTAATAAAGACGAACAACGTCACACATTAGATTTGCATTAATAGTTCAGCGAAAGTGGAAAGTCATACAACAACAACACAAGCAAACAAACAGGTCAAAACATGCACCATCAACAAGCCTATCCATAATACGTTAATGACTATACGGTAAGTAGATGCAATTTAGAATAATAATGCACTGTTTACAAAAAGCATTGTCTTCCATTCTTTTCAAAGCCAGGATCTCACAAATGGACCTATTACAATACTGTCTCTGGCTTCAACGAGGCCTACTACAATACTGGCTCTGGCTTCATCGAGACAATTTCGAAACTTTGTAATTATGATACACATGTAGAGGCAGTATGAATAGAAAAATGTTTTTCTTTATACTGGTATATTTAACTTGTAGCAACGCACACTGATAATGAAACACGAAACAGGGTTTTGTTTTTCTTTATTTCTGGTTTCATGCAATCTGGGTTTTTGTTGTTGTTGCTGTTATTTTAAGTTCAGACAATGTTGGTAGGTGTCTATTAATACATGAACACGTTGGCGCTACTGCCGTCACCAGATGTCTGCTCATTTCCTCCCCCCCCCCCCTTCCGTTCGGAAACTTTCCCTATGAGTTTTTCGATGCTCTCAAAGTGTTTGTAGAACTCGGAGCATTCCGTAAACGAAAGTTGCAACAAAGTAACCACCACCATTG
Source organism: Lithobius niger (assembly GCA_023313725.1). Taxonomy (NCBI): domain Eukaryota; kingdom Metazoa; phylum Arthropoda; class Chilopoda; order Lithobiomorpha; family Lithobiidae; genus Lithobius; species Lithobius niger. The sequence continues at coordinate 8,780 of JAHWFP010202871.1, forward strand.
TTATAGGGTTGTATTGCACAAAGTGTACTTGCGTGTCGTCATTTGTAAATCGTACTCTTCTTTTTTTTCTTCTCTCTGTAACGAAGCGCTTTCATTTTAAAATTCAACAAAAATTTCATTTTGTTTCTGCTGTCGAGTTTGGACAGTTCCAACATTATTGCCAGCATATGTTTTTTGTGTGTGAACAGCTCCAATTGTTCGATTAACACTTCTCGGGCTATTTCGATGAATGCCTCGAAGATCTGTAACGCTTTTTTTAGACCCTCGTCCGTGCTTTCCCAACCTTTCCAGGTAAATATATTTTCTTCTTGTTCCTTGGACTGCAATTTCTCCCCCCACTGATTTAGTACAGCACTGTTGATCTTTTCACCCAGTCGGTATAGGTGGGTCCATTCCAATGAATTGTGTCTCAACTCGGTGGTAAGCCCATCCTGTTTGTTAAAAACAAGAATCGGTCCACTTTTAATCGTGACATTTAGGTATTTACTCAGCATAAAATAACCGCTAGTGGCGTCCATGATGAGAATGTATTGTAGAGTTTGTTCTTTAATAAAAAATATTTTAGTCAACAAACATTATTACAGATCAAAATTATTTTATGCAATAAAACATTATTACACAAGCTCAGCCATCTTTTCTTTTTCTCTCTTACCTCTCTTTGAGCCAATCTTCTTTTTCCCAGAACACTATTTTCTCCTGTTTTGACATCCTCATTCATCTGCCTTTTTCCACAGCTGGTTTTTTTCCTTTTCTGGATAGGAGTTCGTGTAGCGTGCCTCTCCCTGTCTGAGCATCTTGGGTTATTTTGCACTTGGGTGATTTTGCACTTTCAACTGCCTGCTCTCCCTCATCTGCAATCTCCTCATCTCGGCTTTTCGAACCTCGACATTTTCAACTTCTTTAATCCTCTGTTCTGCTATATCCCCGTTCCACATAGTTTCTGCCTCTTCATCGCTGATTACAGTGTCCTAGTCCCATGACGATATGACCACACTTCTTCGTTGTGTGTCAAAGACCATTCTCATCGTAATGAATATATTTGCTGCAACGATGTCCGATTGCGAGAGTTTCTACTCCGCTTATGAGGAATCTTTTGTTTTGTCATCGTAGTCTGACAGTAGGGATTTATTCACCACGGTCGTGGCTAGCTGGTGATGACTGTCGCTAGCTATCTTGTACCAACTCCCTCTTTGTTCGGGGTTCAAATGGAGAGTCGCCCTATAATCTTCGTGGATCAAGTATTTGTCCACGAATCTCTTGGAAATTCCTTTCGCTTTTTGTTTTCCTTTGGGAAGTCACAAAGGAATACATCTTACTACTCAATCCCACAAACTGTTTTATCGGTACTCCCTACGTGGCATCTTCCATCTTTCCCAACACTAACTTGTTGACGTTACAGAACTGTTGGTGTTGAGGATGGTAGTTGCTAGTGTCGAATCTATTCATGTTTTTAGTCATGTCCGCGTACACGTTCTCGGTTTCGATGCAATAGCACAGCGAGTCCATGTCTGTGAACAGCAGTTTTGCTCGAACTCCATAATGGGGCTGTATGTATCGGTAGTGAAATTCGTATAGGAGTTTGGACAACTCTAGTGTGGCGAACCCGTAGTAGGTGGGAAGATCGCACGTCACCTTGTGTACTTTCAAGTTGATCTGAACCAGGTTATCTTGCAATATCTGAAACGAATTGGCGTTGGAATGGATGGAATACTTGATGGCCCGCTTGCTGTCGGTGCATAGCTTGACGTTCATTTTTTTTCTTTTCTGTTCTATGGACTTTCCAAAGTTTGTAAAATTCCCCTTCAGACTCTATCTTGGATGCCTTTAGCTTTGCTGCATTAAAATCTTCATATTGTTTCAACCAGGGCTTCTGATTAAAACTCAGCACCCTCCTGATGCGATGAAGGACCAAGCTGTGTTCGAGATAGAATTTTAAGTTAGGGTAGTGAATTACGTACCGCTTCTTCCTCAGTAGGTTAGCCACTAGCTTCACGACAGGATTCACCGGTTTTCCTCGCAACAAAGATTTCGAATAGTCAGAAACAAATTCTTCTTCTATTTCAAGTTTTTCAGGAGCAAGCAGGTAGACGTTGCGGAGCTTGTGAAGTTCGTTTGGGTAGTCCTGATCTACTTCCAGAATATATCCTACCGACGATATGTCTGCTATCTTAGTCACGTCGAAGCTCGAATTTAATCTTTAGTGAAATACCAAAAACCATTGTAAAGCAGCATCTGGCTTATGGCCCAGCCGTTAGCGTTATTGATGTCCCAATCGATGATGTACTTATTAGGTTTTGTTGGATCATACGTTTCGGAAATGAATGGATTGTTAAATTCTGCCCACCTTCGACAAATAAAGTATCTCCTCCCCGTATTCCCGATGAGATGAAGTTATGTTTGCTAGAGTGAGTAAATAGTTCCAGCTCAGCCTTGGTCATCTTTAAAGCTACCGCCCAGATAGACTCTGGGGTGGAGACGTAGTAGCATGGATCTATTTCGTAGTTTTGCAAGCAGATCCTGCGGAATTCTTTGAAAACTTGATATATTTCGTGGTAAGAGGAAAACTTTTTGATTTTCAGCATATGACAAATTTTTTTAGCGTGATCGTATTGTTTGTCATTTAGGCTTTCCTCTATGAGTTTGGAATAAGGACGAACCATTTGAGAAGGAACCATTTGTCCTTCTCACCAGCTTTCAAGAACCCCTTCACCATCATAAACTCGTAATCACGTTTATGTCTCTTCGTCAGAGTTTTCAGCAAAGAAGAGAGAATATTAAAGCTGTCTATAAACCTAAACCGAATGTACCTTTTCTTGTTTTCCGTTTCATCCCATGCAGTTTCACTGGTGATGGTCATGCTCATGAACTTTACTGCATTTCTCACGAGGACTTCTATTTTTCCCGAAAACTTGCGCACGGCTCGTACCAGTAAATGCTAATTGTAACCTTCGAGGTTTAGAAATACCACGGGGATCGTGGTGCACTTTCGGGCATTCAGATTACAACTCTAATGAGAAGCTCCTTTGTACTGGCCAGTATCGTGGCAGTGATCTTGGACTTGGCCATCTTTTGAACCGAATTCCTTTTTCAGTTGATGCAGTCTACAGCGTCATTAAAATAATCTTATTGGACTGGAGTGAGACATAGTCGTTGAACTCTTTTTAATATTTCGTTGTATTCATGCACTTCAATCACCAACTGATCGAGGAATTGTTCAATGGCATCCTCTCTGATATAATAACAGGTGCTACGTTTCTCCAGTCCCACTGCGATGTAGCCAAAGCTACAAGGTTGATGGTGGTTGATTTTCTTCCTGGAGCTGTAAGAGGAAAGAATGGGTTTAAGGAGGAACTAGAAATTGGCGTATATGATTTTTGGTGAACATTTCTTCTATTGAAAGCTTCAAACTTCAAAATGTTTTTGCCCGGTTTTGAGAATTTGAGCGCTTGAGGTGACGGATTGGTTCGTCAACATTCAAGTTTGTGTTTGTCTCTCAGCAATACCTTTCCATAAGCGGCAAAACAATTTTGGCAGTAATATTTCAGGTTGCTTCCCGATCCCTGGCGTCAGAGAAATTGGTCACAATCCACGATGGCGCCGAAGTGAAAATTTGTCAACTCATTGGTAATTAAAAAAAGATCTACCGGTTGGCTTTTAAAATTCCTGCTCACACGAAGCAGATGTAAGCCATTTTCTTTGGTATAAGCAGTTACATTGATCGATGAATCTTTGTTGGCTACCTCGAGTGCGTCACTGTGATCCAGCCATGTTGGAAAGTTCAGCATTGAACAATCTACCGCCCTCTCATATATTTCATATTCTTTCGGATTCAACATGCTTTATTTGTGTTTGGCAGCCAAAACAGAATACAAGAAGCACTTGTGGTCTGAGAAATTTTGAACGTTGACTAGGCACTTGCACTTCTTTTTTAATTTAGCGGGCAGAGGAATGTAACAGCCCGGTCTGAGAGGGTCGATTTTTGCTACTGGGATTGTGAGTTAGTAGGAGCGGTTTATCACCAAACCACTACCTCTTTCGGCAAATTCGTCGATGGAATGTTGGATTTTATTATAAGCAGCGTCGATTAACTTGGGAATATCTAATGGACTCTTGATTGGGGAGTAGCGGGACTGAAATCCAGTTCGTATTTCTTGGCCATTTCGAACAAAAGTCACTCCTAAACCAATATGAGCTCTGCATATTTCTAATTGCTGGAGACATTCGTACAGTAGAGCTACTATACCACTTCGCATCAACATTAAAAGGTACAACGGGTCTGCAACGTGAACAGCTTTCTTGTACTTTTGGTGCTAGAGTCCTTGTTCAGAGGATGGGATCGTCTCTACAGCCCAACTCTCTCTCTCGAAGCAATCACACTCTGGTGGGTAACTATGCCTGTGTGTCTCTACGAGGTGTTGTAATAATCTTTTGTAGGTAGGAAACGTTTAGCACAGTACACACAGGTAAAGTTTGTTTTTTCCCATCGCTCCAACCAAACGTTGCTTTATAATAAAATAAATAATATGAACAGCGATAATTTCAACATCATGGTCTCAGTTTCATAATATAAATAATAAGAGGAAAAATTTGTTTTTTTGTTGTCGTTATTTTCCTAGAACAACTGGCTTTTTGTCCAGCCAACTGTCGAAGCACTCATCATGCCCTTTCCATCTGAAGAGGTAACGAGTTTTCCCTCCGACGTTTTTAGTCTTCAGAATCTCTTCGACGAAAAACAGATCTGGCACGTTAGTTTTCTGCAACTCTTGCTCGTAAAAAGTGCTATCGATTTTACTACCCAGTTGGTCGGCCAACCTGTAACAAGTTGTTAGAATTTTTCTGACTTCACTCATATCAAACAGTTTTCTGGTCAAGTTTTGCAAATATCCCTTGTCGAATATAGATTGTTCTGATGTCACTCTTACTAAATCCCCGACTTTGAAATTATTCTTCTTCTCTTTGGAAGGCCACTTTTTCAGCAATATTTTTCTGATCTCCCCTCCGTTTAGTTACTTCGGATGGTTTCATTTTAATAGTAGTATGAACTCTATTGTTGTAATCTTTAACAACTTTAATTATCGTGTCAATCCACTTGTGATGACCTTGCAGTGTAAAATGTTTCCACTTATGCTTTTCAATGTGCGATTTAGGTGTTCTACTATGCTCGCCTTGAGTTCTGACTTTGTCGAATAGTGGTTTATTTTGTGGCATTTCGTTAGTGCTGTAAAATCTTTGTAATAAAATTTCTTGCTATTATCGGTTTGTAAATTTTTAATGGGACTAGACATCGTGTTTAATATCTCGGTAAAACCCGCGGTGACATCCACAGAATTCTTCGATTTCACAGAGACGGCCCAAGCATATTTAGAGAATACATCGATGGCAGTCAGCAAGTATTTGTAATCTTCAATTTGTTCCGAGTAAGCTATCATCTCAACCAAGTCTGCCTGAACTAAACCATCTATCCCGTAGCTAATAACGTGCCCCTCGGAACTCGGAAAATGCCACCTAGCTGGCTTGTGCAGCCCCTCCATTATAGTTTCCATTTGATCTTTTTTAACTCCCATTCCCAACTTTACTTTGGTTTACATAGCCGCGGCTACAGCAGCTGCTGCCAACTTCTCTTTCAGACCAGTATTGCTAGATTTTACTACTCTTACAGCATCTGAGGCCAACTTTCTATCCGATTCGTGCCTTCATTCCAAGTTTGGTTTGGTAGAGTATTCGATGGCGTGCTGTTTGCGGGCGTCATCCAGAGAATTGATAGCAGCGTCACCTCTGTTCAGTCGCTAGTTCAGTTTTGTTCCCGGACCGCAATAGTTGTATCCCAGAATGTGAAGTTCCACCGGCCACTTGTCTAGCACACTGTTCAACGATCCAGAGCCTCTATTCTTCTGAAACTGAGCTTTCCTCGTGCCACGTACTTTACACTCATCCTTCAGCAGTTGTCTATAATTCTTAGTCACAATGTGCCTGACATTTTTACTGGCTGTAACGCTTTTGCATTTGAGGCAGTACATCTATCTATGTTTATTTATAAAATGAGAATGAAAATGTCTTTTACATACAAGTTTTGCAGAGAATTTGTCAAAATACCATTTTTTCCTTAGAGCAACTGAATAATGAAAGTGTTAAATTATGACATAGCCCATATCAACGTAAGGTGCATCATTTGTGGCCCAGCCATTGTGTTAACCAATTCAGTTAAAAATTTCATTTGCAATCCAGGTTGGTTGAATTATGAAAGCCTGCGCGTGTACTCCAAGTCATTATTTCAAAACAACTATTCCCATCTCAGGAGAGCTTTCGAGGAAATATGTCTGGGCATAGCTACCTTTTGTTCCAACAACGAAGATATTGAACCACCAGAAGGTCTGCCATGTAGGAAAACGGTAATTTTATTTGATGATTTCATGATTGAGAAACAAGACAGAATCGAATGCTACTTCGCCTATGGCAGGCACGCGGATGCCTCGATCTTTTATTTGTGCCAGACTTACAGCAGGACAATTCGAGACAATTAGAGACAATTAGAGACAATTAGAGACAATTCCAACATTATAATTCTTTTCAGGCAAGATGAAGCAAACCCCAAACATGTCTTCAATAACCACGTTATTGGTGACATGATTTTCGACGAGTTTTTTTGCATGTGCGGATTGTGCGGTGACATTTGGAACACTGTTCCATATGGATTCTTACTCTATAATAAAACTAAACCCTTGGACCAATGGTATAGAAGAATGCTCGACTAACGACGACATGTCTGCCGAAGTTTTTTGTTGACGTAAACATTATTTCATAAAGTACTAAAGTGTCAAATCTACAAAAAATAAAAATAAGAGAAGCAAACCCCAGAAAGAGGTCGATCAGTACGAAGCTCTAAAAAATCGTCTGAAACAAAAATTTCAAAATACAAAACTGGAAAAGCAGACAGAATCTGAACACTTGCAAAAGATATTCAAACCAGTCGTTGATCCGATAGTAGATCAGACTAAAAAGCAGATTCTCCAGGGAAGTGAGGCCTTGACTCAGCATCAACAACAAATAAAAGAACTGTTGGCTATAAAAGCTGCACAGAAGAAACATCACACAGAATCAAGAAACAGAAAACAAGAAACAGAAACAAGAATCCACAGAAGATACCAAGTATCTCAGCTTGTTTGCCACTTGAGAGAGTCTGACCGATTCCACTTTTGTATTCGATATGACCCGGAGTCTAAACATTACATGATTGGTGCAATGGAAGTACAATTTGTAGGCGACGACTTGATGGTGGGGGGAAAAACGTACGAAGGAATTTCTGGCAGTTGGTTTTGTTAAAAAACCCTTCGAAGCCACCAGATGGATATGCTAGCATCTTAAACTACCACAATATTCTGAAGAGGAGTATAGCCATATATCACAACAAGGACGACAGTAGAAAATTACTGAAGTTCAGCGCCGATTTCAAGTACACGACCTTCATAAAACCTGTTTGGGGCAGGTTGTCGGGAAAGGATACCGGTTCTATAGAGATCCAAATGACTTGTGCAAAAGGCTGAAGCTCCTCAGAGCCTCTACAGAGGCTGGCAATAATTCACTGGATGAAGAATTCATGCATATTTTCACAGAAATGCGGAGCAAATTATTGCAGTCCGATGGAGAGTACCAATAACTGATCGGTGAATTCGATAGACGTTGACTAATGTTTTAAAACTAAAATTGTCGATCATACTTTCCTATGAAAAAACCGACTTTGTGATCAGGTTTCCTTCCCCATTGATATTGGAAGGTGCCCACGAATGGGCTCTAGTCAATCTGGAAACTTACAACTCTCTTCCTAACATTATACAGGATGTGTCCGACTCTTTCACTTACAGCGCAGATGGCGGTAACACCTGGAATAAAATCATCGTCTCAGAAGGTTATTATGAATTAGACAAAATTATAAAAATCATTTACAGCAAACTAAAGGACAACAAGCTCTGGGTTGAGACTAATAACGTTTCCTATGTTTATTAAATGGCAACGTAAACATTCTAAAGGGCAAACTAACTATTACTGACAGGAGATATAAGGTTGATTTTTCTGAACCGTCCAGTATTGGAAAGATTTTGGTCTCGAAGCTAAGACTTACGAATTTGGGGAATACATCGGACTAAACACAGGCAACATAATAAATGTAAATACTGGTATATCGCGACTTGGTGAAGGGTTCTTACGTGAACGGATCATCGCAACCGACATTGTATTTGTTCTCTCCTACTGTCCCTCCTGCCTACAAGATTGTTAAGTCCCCGCAAATTTGGTGTACCTGCCTGTTACAAAAAATATTATTCACTGTATGCGCATGTGGCTGACAGACCAAGCCGATAGACCACTTAACCTTTGGGGGAAACTTTGAGGATGAGGTTACATTTATGAAAGAAGACCCACCGCCCTACGAACCGCCACAATCCACATTACCTGTAAATGGGAAACGAAGTCTACTGAGCAAGAAGGCATCAATTCCTGAGTTCCGCTTACTTCGAATTCGTGGAGAGACTAATCCTCACTCAGAATGGAAACGAACGAAATATACCTAAACGTGACTGAGCCTTTTGTCGTTGACGAATCGGTAGTCGTATATAATTTTCACGAATATTCTCCGATAGTCGGGATGAACTTGAAATAGGTTAATTCAGAAATTAGAATCACGGTGCAAAATCTGGACCTTTTCACTCATCCTCACCCGAGTTAACTACACGTTACGGGATCTCTCCTTAAAAGTGCAGACGGCAGTTCTTATGCAGCAACAGATACGATAACTGTGTTCAATAATGTCGTGGCTTTCCTTTTCTCTCACATACAATTTCAAATAGGTGACAAAACAGTGGATCAACTTAACTTTCCTGGGATCACAAGCACAATGAAAGGTTTTGTTAGTTAGGGACCTGAAGACCAAGCCGAACTCGCCAACTGGGGTTGGTTTCTCGACAGCGGCAATGCTAGATCAGCAGATCCTGACACTAATACCATTTTCAAACACAAGCGGGACCTTCTTTTCAGTCATTCTCCCAGAGAAAGTTTTACGTTCGCGGTTACATTGTCTCATCTGTTGGGTTTTATGGAAGATTATACCAAGATTTTAGTCAAACACTCATTTTGATGCGATCTGCGGACACCAACGTCATATTTAGAGACATGGGGTCAGTGCCAGCAAGATAGTTCTGGAGCAATTGACTTGGCTTCTCCCTTACGTCATTCCCTCTGACGCATAGAAAAATAAGTTGTACATGTTGATCAATTCTGGCACGAGCGTGCCGTTAGCTTTTAGACATAGGCATTCTGATCAATTGGATCTGCCTACATCTTCAACGGCAGCTTGGCGTCTTGTTAGTACGTCTTCTACGGAATGACCTTGTTAGATCATCGTGGGTTATCAACAGGCAGAAAACACGACCAAAAAAAATACCCTGCCGTCTTTGATCAGTGTAGTTTCAACGACGTTCATGTGAATTTAAATTTGGAGCATTATCCGTTTCTTGACCAAAATGCAAATTTTACCCTAGGCGACTTTTCTAATCTCTATCAGATGATTGTTAACTTCAGACGACAGTACTACGACAGAGGATTGCTATTGGCTGGGCTCAAATACGAAATTTCCACTTTTTCCAAGAAGTTTCCTTTAATAGTTATTGATACAACCAAACATAGTGATCAGCTGAAGTCAGCGGTACTTAAAGGAAAAGATAAAAATGAGATTCAGAGCTCAGATACCAGCAAATACGAAGGCACATGCTCTAATCATATGCGATCGCATAATGCACTTAAGATTAGACTGAAATAACGTTGAAGTTGAGGTGTGACTTATTCCATCAATTTATTTTTACTTATTTTTTCTTAAACTATTCATGTATACAACGACGGGAGTGGCTTTGAGTGCCAATCAAAAGAAACGCATGTTATAGCAGATCAAGAAAGGAAAAACGGTACAACTTCAGCTTAGCAACACTTAGTTGAACAGAGTCATTTCGAAGTTACCAGTCACTCAAGCCCAACTCGGATAATTCATAAAGACCACAAGACGGGGGAAAGGTTTACATATGAAACTTTCCCGTACACAAATGAAGAAGAGAGGAATTCTACTAGCAATACTTTTGCCAGCATTGGCAGCGCTGGGTGCATCCGCGGAAGGTGCGGCAGCGATCGCTAGAAGCGTGAATGCTGCAAAGAATAATTCTAGACAGTTACAAGAGCTTAAGAGACACAACACCATGATGGTTGCTCTGGCACTAGAAAAAGAACTGGAATTAAAAAAATACGTAAAAAAAAAGAAAAACTACCAACAGCAAAGCTCGTGGAAGACGGTTCTTTCTGAAACCGTGGTAACTTTAAACAGACCTATGACAAATGTGGATTTGAACAGATACTCCAAGAAACTCAGAATTACTAATTTCAGAGGTACATTTACTAAAGACTTCTTTCCACAACGACGTTGGACAAGGGGAGAGTCCGGAATAGTTAATTTGCAAGACTCAAGCGGACCAGGGTCACACTGGGTAGCTTATTACAGTAAAGGCCCGTCTATTTCTTATTTTTTCGATTCGTTTCGTTTGAGAGCACCGTTAGAATTCGAAAGGTATCTCGGTGCTGAACCCATAACGAATCACATGAGGGTTCGACAAGCACACGAGATTCTGTGGGGTCAATATTGTTTATTCGTTCTATGAGGGTTCTTCGCGAAGAGACACATTTTTCAAGTTATTCATATGCTGAAAAAGAAATCATGAAAGTTGATAAATTTGGAAATGTTAAGCATCCCAAGTCTCCCATTCCATCACCTTCCATCGTTGTGGTAGAAAATTTCTTGAGCCGAGCGGGACCCAATCTCCCATTTGATGCTAAAAATAACAAAATTGAAAATGTTGGACCGCCGGCTAACGACACTGACGCCTCTTGGATACTTAAAAACGGACCTAAGACTGAGTTTAGATTGAGACAGGAATCTGCGCATTAATGGAAAAAAAACTAACGAATTTAAATAAACCCACAAACGACTCCGATGCCTCCACAAAAAAATATATGGATTGTCTAGTTGATAAGAAGCTCAGAAGTCAACCCTACAGACTCATCTACTTATTTCGAAGCCATCTAGAAACTAGGGATAACGTCAAATGGCTGGCAGACAACGTTTTGCAATACTACACGGTAGTTCAACCAGGTCAAATAGTCAAAACCATTCTCGTTGTGGCTAGGATAAATAACGCATTTCAAGTTTCTTTAGCCAGAACTGGAAAAGCACCTGTTTCCATACTCAAATAGGCCGGGGAAACAGACAACATAGCAAGCGGCAACGCCTTTAGAAATTCAAACGGGGCAGATATTGACAGCAGCAAACGAAAATGTGGCACTGGACGGGCATCACCTGCTAGAAATTCATTGCAAAGTGGACGACTGAAGGAAAAGAAAACGCACCCATCATTACTTTTATTATTTTTTTATTTTATAAAGCGACAATCACCAAACCCGCAGCTTATGCTTTGAGCCGCAGGTCAGGTTTGATCGTTAATCCCTCCGATGAAGAAATTATAATTTTGAAATGTGGTTCTGCTTAAACCACTCTGAACTCAAAAGAGTAGGCCGATATTTACAACCAGAGTCAACAGATAAATGCAGCAATGCACTGCCGGTGGAGGTAAAGCATGCCAGATGAGAGCACGGACGAAGATTCTCTACTTGCCACCGTCCATCACTTTCAATCTCTTGTGGAGCTGTTTATCAGTGACGCCACTAAAGTTGTTCTGATGCACCAGTTTAATGGTCTTTTAGAAACCGTTCTGGATTCGAAATTAAATGCCTTCAAAGTCGGCATCAAAAGAATACACATAAAATACAAAGGGCATAAAAAAACTCAGTTAGTATTGTACTTTTATAATGAATGTAAAGTCCCCCAGACTCTAGTGCAGCTGAACTTTCCCAAATGGAACGAATTGTTTAAAAGTATTACAGCGATTTATCAACACATCCACCAAGAAGAAGACCCATTCAGAAACGTCGAAATTAATTAGCACTTCCACCCCAAAGGTGTAGTTCTGGTTCAGTTTTCTACAGTTAAATATATTGGAGACACTACACTGTCTGTGTGTAGGAGGCTTATTTACTTTTGATATTTGCTACATGTAGAATCCACAGCTACATTTATGTATTTAATTTCAGCACTTTGGTTTGGTGGTCGGAGGCCCCATTCTGAATACCTGGATGGCATCACTTCAGCTTTCACTTTCGTTTTATTTTTTTTATTTTGATTCATGATTAACAGATAGCGCTTGGTGCCAGTAGACTTTTGACCCCCATTTTATCAACAGATGACGCTTGGTTGGTGACAATTAATTTAGTTTTTTTTGGCCCATAGATGGTGCAACTGCCTAGTTTTAGTAAACTTTTGTTTGATCCCCACTTTATCAACATCAAAAGATGGCGCTTGGTTATTTATTTCTTGGTGACAATTAGTTACGGTTTTTTTCCCATGACAAATTATTAGTTACGTTTTTTTGCTTATAGATGGTGCAACTGTCTAGTCACCACTTTATCACCAGATGGCGCTTGATTATTTTTTTCCTGGTGGCAATTAGTTTTGTTTTCGATAGTGCCTGTATAGTTTTATGTTGTGGTTCTAGGTGTAGCTAATAACAGTCATTGACTGCTACTATAATGCTTAAAATATCAGTTCTCACAACATTAGCAGCTTGGCTGGAAGTTTTTTAACTAAGGAGCTGTTAAGAATGGTACAGACAGCTAATCTCTATCTGGTACGGTTCAGAAGTTATTGACCATAACTGTTCCCCAATAGGTGTAGGGCTAAAAATGTGTCATTCTGGTTTCACTAAAATATATTGCTTTGGCGTAGCTAAATTGTGGTGTCATGTTTTGGGATGGGTATGAAGCATATGAGAAATTAACATTCCTGGGCTAATTTTTACCAATATTCCAAAAAAATTTATTAAGTGGGGAAAAATAAACAAGTGTTTTTGTGTTTGCATAAAAGCTACTGCATATTTATAAACTTACTAAATTTGTAGATAAGCTATTGCATATTTATAAACTATACTTACAAAATTTTAAAAGTGCCAATTGATGGTGCGTCCATATATTTACAAATTCAGTATGTAGGTCAAGGTCATTTTGTGGAATCTCCCTGCTGTCTGCTCGGAGCCCACGATTTTGGGTTTTGGACCTTGTGAACTCCTAGTGGACAATCGTGGCACAGGGGGTTTACCAATGCTTGAGTTTAATCCTAAAAGTATAGTCTAGGACGGGAAGACTATACCCAGGAACACTACTTGAGAAAACTTAGGACGGGAAGGTTTTATCAGCACTACGGCGAGATCGGGCTACAGCGGTGTAATCAAAGCGTGGTTTTTTAATATATTCCTCGTAAAGAATCGTGTATTTACGTTTATGTCAAAAAAGCTTGCCCTAATTTGACACAAATTTCACTACACGATAAACAAACGTGCGGTCCCCACTGGAAAATGATTCAGAGCAGGCAGTAAAACACAACAATTTTCTTAGGCTAGTAAGAAACATTCTTCTGTTTTGCTACCCTTTCATTGTCGAAAATTAGTCGGTGGTAAGGGGTAGAGGGGAAGGACAAACAGACAGACAAACAACAAACAAATACAACATGTCTCAAGTTTATAGGTGTCGACTATTTCTCCAAATTATAATTTGTCGCATTTTCTCTCCCGAAAAAGCGTTTTTTTTATTCCAACTAAAACTTGCGTTAGGCTACGGTTTTTTCGGACATATTAGATAAACTAGCTCTGAATCACCCGTGTTATAACAATTAAAAAACAGGACGAACAAGAAAGAAAGTGGCCCCGGGCAGTACGTAACCAGCTGAGGTGGCTTGAAAATTGTAACGAGTTGCTACACAAACCCAGATTCCATGCTGACAGGATGCACGCCTCGTAACCCAAACCCACAAGACGTAACAAGACTGCGTAGAAGTTTGTAAATGGTAGTGCTCAAACCACGCTGCAGTTGACCGTGTATAATAATTTGCATTCCAGGCAAATGTATCATTGCAATTTCCCCCTCCCCGATATACAGCAATCGCAATAGTTCGTAAAAAAAGGCATTCAAATAATAATAATTCGTGAGCATTGGTGAGGCAAACTTGACGATCGCAGACTGGATAATGGCAATATTCGTGTATAATTCGTAAAATAAGGCATTCGTATAATTCGTAAGGAGGACTCGCACTATTCGAAATCGTGGGATGTACACCTCATGCCGAATTTGTGGATGATAGCACGGAGAAACGCCAAAGCCAGTCAGGTGTGCAAGTGAAGTTCCTTTTTTGAACTAGACCTTAATTAACAAGCCATCCCTACCAAAAATGTGCAAAAAATATAGTCGCACTACTTACATTTTATCGTGATAACACAGCCGCAAAATGAGACAATGTTGGCATGCAAATACTTTTAAGAAAGCGAACAGGATGCATTAAATCAGGACATGCGCACGTCCCGTGCTCGAATAATCTTTTTTTGCGGCCTGAAAGCAGCAATCCCTTAATATTACGTAAATGTTGAAAAGGATGCAGCATCATTGTGTCGCATGCAATCTCGGAAATAATAATAAGGCAATTTATATTGTCTAAAGAAGCATTGATGTCATGCTCCAAGTGACTCGAGCCTGAAATTTAATAGAACAGTTTGTCGTTACAGTTTGTCATGTTGTTGAAGGTCTGGCTATTTTTTCTTTTACATATCCGTGTTTAATCTACTAACAGGATATTCGTATAAAGAGCATCTTTTTAGTAGTTCATGCATCACTTTTAATGTTCTGAGCATTGCTTTGTCTTTGTTTTGAAATGGTAAATTTATGTCACCTGAAGCAAACTAATGCTCGTATAGATGAACCGGCTCAATTTTGAACAATACTGCACGTTTTTTAAAAGGAAAAACAAGACTAGTAAAGGGGAAAGTTTAGGAAGGGGGAGAAAGCGAATAAACACTAAATACTGACGGCAGTATTACCAGCATGTAAAAAAAGAAAAACATTTCTCCGTTGAGACTGCCTCTACGTGTGGATCATATACTATTTACAAAGATTCGAAAGGGTCCCAATGAAGCCAGATCCAGTATTGTAGTAAGTCTCGTTGAAGACGGAGCCAGTATTGTAGTAGGTATATTTGAGGTGTCCTGGCTTCGATAACAATGGAAGACAATACTTTTTCTAAACAGTACAATATCATTCTAAATTACCTCTACTACGGTACACTGGTCAAACCAGTATCATCGATCCAACATTTGCCATCTAGTGCACTTAAAGACAGCTTATGTTGAACAATATTACATATAGTATGTTTAAAGCTCCTAATAGGCATCGGCTGAAAGGAAAAATAAGTATGGTCATTTAAACATTGTAAATAATGATGATTAGTTTTGACATACTGCAGTACACTCTTCTTGATGCCTTTCCCTACCTTTTTCCGTTTGTCACCAAATGCCAACATGTACAACTTTGACTTGAGGCCAATGAAAACTGATATTGGAACTCCACTAATTTCGTCCCTATAGGCTACTTGCCAGGAAGTTTCTTATTAATCTCGATGTACAAGGAGTGTTCGGGCGGGTAACTTCAAGTGTTATAATGTCAACCTATATATAATCGTACAAACCGGGCATTAAAATTTCTTAGACGAACGAATTAATGCCAGATGCCAGTAGCTCCACCGTCTACCAGTATGGTAATCCAGTGACAGGTACAATACTTCTGCCTACCAAATTACGTTAACTCTTTAATAAAAATGTTAGGTTACACTTTCAGGAAGGAGAGTAGTGTGTTGTGTACTAGGGTGGAGTGCTCTCTATGGTAGAAAAAAACTTTTTTTTATTTCGAATCGGCTAGGTGCGGAAAAGTTGCCTTTTGGCCTCCTTATCACTCCCCCAAAAGCAAAAAATTCTAAAAAAATTTTCAGAGGTGCCCCAAGGGGTCCAAAGTTTGTAAATTCTATGAAAATTTGACGTTTTTCTCTAAATTTTCTGTTAAGTCACCACATTTGAATTTAAAATCGGCGATGAGGCCAGAAGATGCCTTATAGCATCAATATTGCACGCAAAAAAATTGTTGACCTAGCACTATATTAAGAGGTGCCCCAAGGAACCCCAATAATCACCAAAAATGGGAATATTACACAATGTAAAGCAGATGAACTTGCTCATGCCCCATTGCCACAAGACGGCAAAAACGCCTACCAACTTATCTTTGGTGTTGCTTCTGCGTTTGTGAGTTGATTTTGGGGCTCTGGCTCTGTATCCCAGTTTCCAGCAAAATCAAGCACCTACAAACGTGTGGGGTGCGAAATCCTATTGGAAAGTGCTGTCTAGTTTTTATTTGTGTTTGTGTCTGATCTACATCATGTTTAAAAGTAATTTTTTTTTGTTTTAGATTGAATGCTGGGCTGAACAGAACTGGGCACAGTGAGTGAACAGAAAAACAGATTGACAGTAATTAATAACTATGGTGGGGAAAATATCAGTCAAACTCAAAACGAGACAAGTGAGCAAATGTCCAGTTTTTGGTGCTCGTGCAAAAATGCCTAAAACAGTGCTGCCAACAAACGCTGACATCATGAAGTATTTTCTGTATATTCGAGGGGAAATGGAGCCAGATAAACCTGTCGCCAAGGATCCTACAGTTCGGATTTTGCATAACGTGTCGCATGTGGAATTGAGTGTTTATGGTGCAAAGCTTCTATACCAATTATTTCCCATAAAAGTTTAGTGGAGAAGATAAAGTTGTACCACAACAAGTACCGTAATGTGCTTAAGCCCTACAAGGTTGACAAAATAATTCTAAATATTTAGCAAAGCTTCAAGACTTCTTCAAAAAAGCTATTGCAGCAGCGCTACGATCAGATATGCCGTATCTATCTGTCACACTCTCTTGCTGGTTTTGGAAGTTTTGTACGCATCCAGAAAGCAGAAGGCAATACCATTGTTAATGCAATATCACTCATTTCAGTTGGGAGTGGGAACTCGGGAGCGGAAGACGATGCTGTCGGCAGAACAGAATTAACACCAATTTCACATGTATCATCGGCATCGCAAACCCACTCAGTCTCAGTATCAACCAACATACCAATATCAGATTCATAAAGGTTGGCTTTAGAATTAGATGGTCCGAGAAAAGAGATGGAAGTAGGTTTGGCCAAACGTTCTTTTTCTTTTCTTTGTTCCCTTTCTTGATGTTTCTTGGTTGTATTTGTATCAATTCTGCCAATTATCGTATTTTTGGAACTACTTGGTCGAGTAAGAATACCTTTTCACCGTTAGGCACTTTGTTTGCTTTCTCGCATTGGCACAAGGACATGTCTACACACGAAGCATGCAGAATTATCAAACAATTGAGACTTCGCCTCTTTGAGGAAGTCTTGAAGCTTTGCTTAATATTTCAAATCATTTTGCTTACCCTTGTAGGACTTCAGTAAATTACGTACTTACTCCACTATACATTTACGTATGAGAAATAATTGGTATAGAAGCTTTGCACCATAAACACTCCATTCCACACGCAACACGTTCTGCAACATCCGTAACTGTATGATCCTTGGCGACAGGTTTATCTGGCTTCATTTCCTCTCGAATATAAAGAAAATACTTCATGATGTCAGCGTCTGTTGGCAGCACTGTCTTAGGCATTTTTACAGGAGCACCAAAAAACAGGACATTTGCTCACTTATCTTGGTTTGGGTTTGACTGATATTTTTCCCACCATAGTTGTTAGTTACTGTCAGTCTGTGTTTCTGTTCACTCACTGTTCCCAGTTCTGTTCGGCCCAGCATTCAATCTAAAAAAAAAAGACCTATAAACGTGATGTAGATCAGACACAATAGTAGAAAACAAACAAAAACTAGACAGTACCTCCCGATAGGATTTGGTGCCCAACACGTTTGTAGGTGCTTGATTTTGCTGGAAACTGGGCTACAGAGCCAGAGCCCCAAATTCAACTCACAAACGCAGAAGCAACACCAAAGATAAGTTGGTAGGCGTTTTTGCTGTCTTGTGGCAATGGGGCATGAGCAAGTTCATCTGCTTTACATTGTGTAATATTCCCATTTTTGGTGATTATTGGGGTTCCTTGGGGCACCTCTTAATATAGTGCTAGGTCAACAATTTTTTTTGCGTGCAATATTGATGCTATAAGGCATCTTCTGGCCTCATCGCCGATTTTAAATTCAAATGTGGTGACTTACAGAAAATTTAGAGAAAAAGGTCAAATTTTCATAGAATTTGCAAACTTTGGACCCCTTGGGGCACCTCTGAAAATTTTTTTAGAATTTTTTGCTTTTGGGATAGTGATAAGGAGGCCGAAAGGCAACTTTTCCGCACCTAGCCGATTAGAAATAAAAAAAAAGTGTTTTTCACTCCACCCTATTGTGTACAACACAAAAAACGAAAAAGTTATTTTGAACTTCTATGTCACAACATTACAAATTGCTATTGATGTCCATGTAGGTCATATTTTATTTCAAAAGAGGATCATGGACTCGCGATCAGTCCCAATGATACCACGCACAAAGAAGAATACTTTTTTGAGATCACAATGGTTGTGTTTATTTGGCAGATGCATACGACATCATAGCTTTACAAGAAGAAAAAAGTAAGCATATTCTGCACAAGTTTTATAAGCCTAAGTCTGGTTGTGGTTTCTTACATTATATAAAAACATAGTATAGCCATGAATGCACAGGAAGAAAATTACTACTCCCATACACATATTAGAGTAGACAACATTTGATATTTAACTGGTGCTACATTATTGTAGGAATAAGGCCATTTTTGCAAAGGAGAAATTTGGGGAACCCCGAATAGGCTCTGTCTGCCTTTCTTAAGTTTGGCTAACCATCAAACAACCTTAATAACAACAAGATTACTGTCAAGGACTACAACTAAAACAGTCGGATAACAACACTCAGCTTTTGCTGCAACACAAACGTGCCTCTGTTAATAAGCAAACTAGACAGAGCTATACACAAGAGAGTACCAGAGAAATGATCAGAGCCAGCTGATATATAAACGGTATACATCAATAATAAATTGTGTGTGGCCACGGGGTAAACAAATTCTCTCTTGTTTGTATGTCCCGTCTAATCCCTGTACATGCAAATGAGAAACTATGATCACCGATCACAAAAAGAGAAACGCTGAGTACAACAAACAATTTAGGGGAGAGTGTGGTACTGATTTCATGGCCTTATACATCTTATACCAGCACCCAGTATAGGTACCATCTAATGGGGTATATATGTAAATAAACATAAATATGTCAAAAACTTGTGTCGCCGTTTAGTTAGTGGACTGAAAACTGGTTTGATATAACATGTTCTAAAAAAAGGGTTAAGCTCACCAAAAATATAAGTTTAAAAACTAGAGTGCATAGCTGCTTAAACTGTAGTTTTCTGTGGATGTATTCAAGTTAGTAATACACAATTACACAAATCAGTGGTTAATCACTGATCCTCGCTTGCTGTTTCTTCAGCAGCAGAATACATCGTGATTACGGCCGTAATATTTTAAACATCATTCAACATGCCTTCTAGAAAATAAACGTAGACTTTGCTCACGTATTCCTCTCATAACATTGGGTACACAATGTTTTAATCTAATGCTACACTTCAGTGAAGTCATCGTGCATTGAGGGACTAATGGCCTTACACAGTAAGGTACTAATTGGACCAGGAACAATAGTCTTAAACAGTTTTGCACCACCTTGACCATTAGGGTAACTCGTCCTAATATGGGCCATGACCTAATATGGGCCACTTATTTTCTAATCATATTATTACTGAAATAACAAACTTATGATGCTGCAATTAGCTGCAGAAAACGTTGCTCTTTTGTCTCCTCCTTTTCCACCTAGTATCTATAGCCGGCACAAGAGGGCAGCACTGATCAAGCACTGTAATGCCGGCCTTCACTTTCATTTGTGTTTGAGATATTGAAGATTACTACGTTTTCGTTGTTGGTGGTAAGTGTAGTGGACGTGTTTTTCGCAATGTTTGAAGATTGTAGCGGGATAATGATTAGCATATTCTTAAAAAACAACTTTTCTAGATCCAATTAATGCTTAAATTTCAATCCTAAGTGTAAACTAAAAGAAAACAAAGCAGTTTAAATCATCATATCAAATGGACCAAATCTGAGCCGCACATGACTAATTCTGGGCCACACACGACCATTTCTGGGCCATCATTTCGCCCAAATCTGGGCCTGGCCCAGAATTGGTCATATATCACTACTGTTGCTTAAAAAATCAAGATTTCATATCATAACTAGCCTAAAATATTAGGCTACAGCCTACGTAGTACTAAAATTTAGTTAGGCCTAATAAGAAGTAAACAAACTTGTCCTGCTAAAAACTTGCACCAAAATTGAACTACAAATAAACTAAGAAAATAAAGCACATCTGCAAAATTCTGCTGTTCTTAATTTCCTAATTTTCCATTAGCCTGCTACTTTATCCTGACCTGTGTGATTTTTTTAGGAGTAGGTTATTGGATTTAAATAAAATATTTCTTTCGTTGTTACAGAACAATGGCTAAAATAAAAAAGTGCTATCAATATGATAACGAAAACATGCAGAAGGCCATTTTAGTTGTGAAAGATAGTGAAATATCTAAAAGGGCAGCTGCTACTGCATTTAAAGTACCTCATACTTCACTGCAAAGAAGACTGGCTGGTTTATACAACATAAATGCCCATTCTGGAAGGAAACCACATTTGCCTAAGATAGATGAGAAAAAATTAATTGATTATGCATGTAATAGAGCAAGCATGGGAATTGGATTTGGCAAACGCCAATTTTTGAAATATGCTGGATCCTTAGCAAAAAAAAAAGAAACATGCCCTTTAAACGCTCTACTCCATCAGACAAATGGTGGCGAGGAGTTAAAAAGCGTCATAGTTGCTTTTCACGAAGAACACCAGAAGCAACAGCCAGTATCAGAAATCAACATATGAACAGAGTGTTAGTTAGGAAATATTTTGAAGCTCTTCAACTCCAACTTATGATGCATGGCTTAACTGATCTGCCAAGTCGAATTAGGAACATGGATGAAACGGGCGTGCAGTTTGAACACGTACCAAGAAAGGTTATTGCTCGCAAAGGTGCCAAATACGTTACACAGCGCACCAGTGGTAATCTAGAAACTGTAACAATCATACCAGCTGTTAATGCTGAAGGCAAGTCAGCTCCACCACACCTCATTATTAAAGGCAAAACTCGGAGAGTCTTAATGGGTTTTGATGTAGAAAAGGCACCACCTGGAACCTTAAGTGTCAGCAATCGAGGTTGGACCAAACAAGGCATTGCTGCTCTTTGGTTTGAGAAAACATTTTTACCGTCTATTGGACCTGACCGCCCTCAAATTTTAATTTTTGATGGCCATAATTCCCATGGTTTTGTCGAGTTGATTGAGCGTGCTATGGAAGAAAAAATAATCCTAGTAGAATTGCCAGCACATACTTCCCATTGGCTGCAGCCATTAGACAAATCCGTGTTCAAGTCCTTCAAAGATGAATTTTTTAAGTCTGTCAAGAAGTTATGAACAACTATTTAGGCATTGTTGTGCGACACAGTAACTTTTGTATGCTGCTTTCAAAAGCATGGACAAAAGCGTTCACAAAAAACAACATCACTGCTGGATTTCGGTCTTGTGGGATTTATCCCATCAACGAAAATGCAATCCCAAATGAGGCGTACTTGTTAAACTCGTTGTATGTCAAAGAAAGCAAAAATGAGAGGTTGACTGACAACCAACTTCCTGGAGTAACTGTAAACGTGCCTCCTCAAGAATCACAGCCTACCCCAAATGTAATTGCAACTGGGTTAGATTTTTTTGAAACAACAAATGAGAAGGTACAGTATTGGACAATGAAATTTAGACAGTTTGGATGGGGCAACTAGAAGTCTACATCTATTAATCATGCCTGGTTATGGGAAATCCTTGAATATTACGAAGTTGTTAAATCCAATAAACCAATAATAATACCCATAAAATAAATATAATACTATGTCTGCGATGCAACTGAAAAAATAAAATTTGTTGAACACAGAATAAAGTCAGTCAAACACACAATACTGCAAATCTCTATTCATGGAATCAGAATAGGCCAAGAAAATGTGGTGGCTTCTTCAGTCCCAATACAGGACAGGAAAAGTATTATTATGCATGACAAAACCTATCAACTGACTTTAAAAGTATTACGCCATTTAGTTATAAATATAAATAGAGCAACAGTTTTAAAATTGATTTTGTTTTAAAATCGATATGAAAGTCAATTTTGCGGTTTTGTTTTAAAGATATGCATTCAGAAACTTTGAATTTAGGAATAAAAAAGCTGTGGTAAGACAATCCTATGGGGAAAATAACTGGAAAAAAACAGCCAACAGAAAAAAAAACAAAGAAAAAGATTTCCGCAAAACGAAAGCCCAAGAAAAAAGGAATGGACAGTAAACAGTCAATGGAAAAAATATGTCGTGAAAAGAAGATCACCGTAGGAAAATAACAGAAGGAAAACAATACGAGGAAAA